>PVJO010023921.1:0-25290 GCA_004026905.1 Hystrix cristata
GTCACCTAGTAGCTTCTGGATAGTCTTCTCTTGTTCTCTTATTTTCTTTTTGTTTTCTTTGAGCTCTTTATTATAACTCACTATTTTGTCCTCAATATCAGACAGTTTTCACATTGGTCATTTCTGCTATATATGAACTCTATACTGTTTATTTCAGGTATTTCTGTCTGGCATCTTTTTGAGGATTCCATATCTTTGTTGAATCTGTCATTCAAATTTTGAACTGTTTTGGTTAGCTCACTAGTTTTTTACCTATTTTGCCAAAAGTCACCAAGGGTATATTGAATATCATTGCTGTAAACTTTTGTTCATTTCTTCTTTGAACTCATCTATTTTCTTCATCTCTTCTAAGAACTTTTCATAGATTTCTGGTGATATTTGTTTTTTTTCTCCCTTTGTGACCCCTTGCTCTGCCTTGGGGGAGTTGGAGGGGGTAGTTCAGAGATCTTCTATTTACTTATTTCTCCATTCTCCTACTTGTAGCTATTTGTGTGTGTGTGTGTGTGTGTGTATTTAAATTATATGTGTTCCCATCTCTTTTCTCCTCCTTTTTTATTTGAGGGGTGTTGCTGCACATTGGGGACTAGAGAAGTGAGGAGATTTTTAGTAGAATTGTTATATGGAGATTTTAGTAAAATATTGCCTCTTCATAAACAATTTTCAGCATTGTATGTCAGGTTCTAGTATTTACCACTTCTGTTGTTTACTTTAAGTGATTTTGTCTCTGTCTCCATGTTTTGCCACAAAAATTGCTTCAATTTATAACAGCATCAATCTTATAATGTTTCTATATGATACTCATTGTTGTTACTCCCCCACCCCCACCTTGTCTATTCTCAAGACAAGGGAGAGAACCTAGATGCCTATTAAATCAGAGCCAATGAAAGCACAAATATACGAGAGTAACAATCTAATATACACACGAAACCATAAAAGAACATAACCCCACATTACCAAATAACCAAGAAATATACAAAAACTGAAAACAATAAGATGTCTGTTAGGAACACTGATTAGACATTCCAATGAGCCAGTGTATACCTGATTCCCAAGTAGCTTCTTTGCCAGAGAATTTGAATGTTCACACCCCAATTACTCCCATGGTTCCTCTGCTGTCAAACTGGAGTTAACTCAGACTCAGGAACTTTTACTGCCTGGTTGCAGGCATTCTTGCAGTCTGATTGAATCTGAGCTCTTGGGTTAGGAACTCTTGCTGCCCCTCTCTGTGTGATGGTAGGTTCAGCAGACGTGTTCACTGACAATCAACTGTCCACCACATCAGGATCATTCCTATGGAATCAATTCAGCTACAGCTGTAACAGGCTAATATGTTCCAGTGGACTCTATCAGGGCTAGTTGAGAAACAATATACCACGAGATCCTGTTTTGGGTCTCCCTTTAATATAGAGAAGAAATCCACAGCTATAGTGTAACCCAAGTCTTGACCCACAGTTAATGTGCACTAAATGCGTAGGTTGTATCTCCCTTACTGGTAAAAAAAAAACAAAACAAAACAATAACCAAAAAAAAACAGCATTCAATAGTAATTTTATATCAGAGGAATAGCTGGCAAAACATTTTTTCCCACTCTGTGGGCTGTCTCTTCGCTCTGTTGGTGGTTTCTTTTGCTGTTCAAAAGCTTTCTAATAAGATTAGATCTCAGTTGTTGATTCTTTGTGATATTTCCTGGACAACTGGGGATTATTGGGGATATTTCTAGGTAAATGGATGCATCTTGAGACCATACTCTTAAGTGAAATAAATTGAACACATATGTTTAAATACCACATTGTTTCTCTGGTGTGAGAAACTGAAAGTGTAAATAACGACTAAAATGTATTATATTGGGAAAGGGAAGAAAGTGTCCAAATGGGAAAGGAAACAAGGGAGGGGAAAGCAACAGAGGACAAGAGAAATAAGAAATGGAAGGAAAAAATGGAAACAAAGCTTTTGTAAATAGGGAGGGAGGAGGGGGTGAGGGGAGGGGAATGGGAAAAAAAGAAGCAACAATTTATGTCATGTACAGGTACAAATCCTCTATGATGAATGTTATCACTCTGTAGATCTAAAATGTACCATTAAAATAAAATCTTAAAAAAAAAAAAGAAAAAATATTCTCCTGGTCCAGGTGCAAGTCTCCATTTCTCCGTGAGCAGAAAAGTTGTTTTCACTGCCTCCCTTCTGTGGCTGCACAGCCAGTGTCCATAGTACTGCACTGTCTTGGGTCTGTGGTGCTGATCTGTTTTTTCTGTCTCACTTAATCCTATTTTCTTCCCCTCTGTCGGTTCCCTCAGGAATCCTGTGTACCCTCCACTCACTTCAGCTCCTCACCAAGCTGTTGTTTTCCAGACTCCAGGCACTTCATCCTGGAGAAGCCGAGTTGCTGGCACTCACTGCTCCACCATTTCTTCCCTCCTCTAGTTCTGTTTTTATATGAGGCATGTTGTTCCCCAAATCTACTCTGCCACCAGGAAAATGACAGAAGAAACATGGACTATAAGGCTGTCTAGTAAAATAAAACAAAACAAAACAATAAAGAGAGCAAATCTCTATCTCCTAATCAAAGCATACTTAACAAGAACATGTTTGCAAAAAGAAAAGGACAATAAAAACTCCTCATTGGTGATTTACCTCCTATTAATCTCATATCCCAAAGCCTCAAAATGTTATCGTGTGTACTGGGCTTGTGGTTCTGCAAACATGGAGGAATGAAGTTGCAACCCAAAGAAGGAGGTTAGAAGAGTTTTTATTGGAAATAAGGAGAAAGAGAATAGCTTCTGGGTTTCCAGGAGGGGTCTTGAATGGCCCTGGTTCTTTTTAGTGAAAATCTCTGCTGAATCTCTCATTGAGATAATGACATTTTTTTTCAACAAATTTTCTATCCTTTGCTATCTCACCAAGCTTCCATAATATTATTATTTGAATTCCTTTTCAAGCAATTTATAAATTTTACTTTCTTTGGGTCAGTTACCAGAAAATTATTGTGTTCCTTTGGTGGCATTATGTTCCCTTATTTTTTCATGTTTTTTTCCTATCTAAGTTGATGTCAGTACATCTGGTAGAAAAATCGCCTCTACTAAATTTTGGGGCTTCTGTAGGGACTTCCACCTGAAGATAGGTCTTAGTGCACACATGAGGAAGGATGCAGTGGGGGTGGTTCTGAGCAGGTGCTGTGGTATAGCCTCCTTGTGGCTTATTCATCTGCAGCCCACAATGATTGTGGGTAGGAATTTGGGGCAATAATCTTATGACTTGTATCTAGATGTTCCCCAAAGTCTCATGTGGTCATAAGTGGGGCTTTCCAGAGGTGGCTGAATCTAGGGTGTGTGATGCTGGGGTCAAAGATGTAATGCTGAGATGGATTGACGGTGTGGTGATAGGATTGAGGGTGTGAGTGCTACCCACTCTAAAGGTGGATATCCTGGATAAAATATGAGAGACAGAAAGAGGACTATTGTTGTTGTTGCTTGCTGCTTGTTGCTTGCTGCCTTCTGCCTGCCCTGCTTTGTCATGAACTATTTCTCCTGTGTGATGCCCTCTGCCCTGCCACCCTGCCTTGGAGCCAGCCAACTATCAACTGAAACCTCTACAGACTGTGACTACAATAAACCTTTCTTCCTTTAACTTTGGGTGTGGGTATTTTGTCTCAGGAACAAGAAAAGTAAGTAAGGTGAATGTTATTATGGTCCTTAGCATCAAAGGCCTTTGAGGTCCTCCTGTTTTCATTTTCCCTACAACGGGAGTCTTAGCTGAGAGAATGCACTGTGGTATCATATCCTGCACAGCCCCAAGCAGCTGCAGTGCCACTGGGTTCTCAGACACAGGTTCATAGAGCAGTGTGGGGTTGAGGTCCTGAGATGGGGCCTGATCTCGTGAACCTTATACGGGCCCCAGGTCTTTGGGTGCTTTTTCATTCTCTGAGACAAGATTGAATGCAGATTGCCTGTAATGCTAGGGTCTGTGATTCAGAGCCACCCTCTCCCCTGCAGTCCAGGTTGTAGCTGTGACTCTGACCCTGAGGGACAGGGCTCTGCCTTGGCTTGGCCCCAGGAAAGAAGGCAGAGGTCTGAGGAGCAGTGCACAACTCCAATTCAAGAACCAGAGCAAGCAGGACTCAGTGGCAACTCAGACCCTGGCAGCCAAAGCATCGCGTAGCAATGACTTTAGACCTGGGACGGCAGGACACAGCAGACTCTGTGAGGCCAGGCGCAATAGGAGCAAGGACCTCAGGATGGCAGAACACAGGTGTTTGTGACCCAGAGGGACAGGAAACAGCACAGAGATGACTTCACTCCCCAGGAGTGTAGGGAGATAGTCCCATTCTATCAGCATAGCCTGGCCTCAGACTCACAGGGAAACCATGCCCCAGTTCAGCTCAGGTGCAGGAAGGCACAGCTGCTCTGGGTGGCTAGGATCCTGCTTCCCCGCCAAAAAGGGTGCTTCCTTCAGCTCAGGCCCAATGGGGCAGAGTGCATCTGTGACTGGCTGAGGCAGGTGGAGCGGCTGTGTGACAACTTGACACCATGAGCTATGGTGTAGCAGTAGGCTGGCTTGAGAATAGTGGGCCACCAGGTGGAGTATGCCCATGGTAGTAAATTGTCAAGGACGGAGGTTGGACATGACTGCTTACTCCCAGAGAAGGACACGTTCTAACAGTGGGTCTGGTTCCAAGATGTCATGGCAGAGTAGCCAGGTAGGCTGCAGGGAACACTGACAGGTCCTTCTTGGGGAGAGTGCAGCTGTGCAGAGATCAGGCAGCTTTCTCAACTGGGCTCGGCCCCTGGAAGGCTGGCAGGGACTTCAGGGGTGAGGAGGACTGTGGGTGTTGAAGATGATGGAGACTGCAGGGCTTCCTACCTTTCCCCACAGTGAGAGTCTCTCCTGGTTCCAAGCTGGCCCTGCCTGAGTATGAGGGGGATCGGGGTGGGATATTTGCTTCTGTTCTTTTTGTGGCCATCCTGGGTTTCTACATGGCACCAAGTTTCAGGTGCTCTCTCGACCTACTCTGAGCTTTTTCTTTAATCTTTGTTACCCAAATGTAGTTTTAAGTCACTGTTTTAGCAGTCCTTGTGGGCAGGGGCAAGCACTAGTTGCTTCTATCTTGATGACGCCCTCCACAAAGACCCTGTAAAACTCCATATAAAAATGAACTACCAATGGAAGGGCGGACAAAAGTCTTTAGCAGCTCATCAAAGAAGATATTTAGATGAGAAATAAGTACATGACGAAAATATTCAACATCACTTGTCATTAGGAAAATGCAAATAAAACCAACAATAAGCTCCTACCACACACCTATCAGAATGGCCAAAATCCAAAACGTAGATAACTACCAAATGCGGTGCGGACGTGGAATGGCAGGAATTCTCATGGTTGGTGGGAATACAGACACTTGGGGAGACAGTTTGGCAGCTTCTAACAAAACTAAACCTACTCTTACTTTACAACCCCCAAATCCCACTCCTGTATTTACCCACAAGAGTTGAAAATTTATGTCCTTTAGTACATGAATGGATAAACTGGTATATCCAGACAATGAAAATTAATTCAGCACTAAAAAAGAAACGAATGAACAAGCCATGAAAAGACTCAGAAGAAAATTAGAAGCATATTAATAAGCCAATCGGATAAAGCTACATACTGTAGGATTGTATGACATTCTGGAAAGGCAAAAACTATGGAGACAGTAAAAAGTTTAGTGGATGACAGTGATTCGGAGAAAAGGACAGATGGACAAGGAGAGCACAGAGGCTCTTCAGAAGGGTAAAAGTATTCTGTACATTACTATACTGGAGGTTACATGTCATTACATATTTTTCCAAACCTACAGAATGTACAACACCAATATGAAGGTTAACTATGGACTTCGGATGTTAATGTTGTGTAAATTGTACCAAATGTACCACTTTGCAGTGGGATGTTGGTAGTTTAGAGAGGTGTGAGGGGGCAGGTAATATGTGGGAAGTCTCTAGAGCTCCTGCTCATTTTTACTAATAATCTAAGGCTGTTCTGAAAAATAAAATCTGCTTTTCAAAAGCATAACTAAAGTTACTCTGTCAGTGTTTGAGATCTAAATTTTGTAAAATAAAATAGGAATTTTCTTTTTTAAGCTTCGAGCACTGTTATTTTCTTCAATAATGTTACAACAAATAGATTTTTCTGGTAGTTTGATGAGGAAGAAAAACTGTCTACAAGCAGGCCAGATTTTCAATTTACATTTCAATATATTTCCAGAAATGTAGGGAGCTTTTCCAACCTTTTCATTTCCAGAATGAAATTGGGTTTTTAAGGTTTATCTAACTGATTTCCTTCCCTTCCTTTCTTCCCTTCTTCCCTTCTTCCCTCCTTCCTTCCTTCCTTCCTTCATTCCTTTCTTCCTTCCCTCCTTGCTTTCTTGCTTTCTTGATTTCTGTCTGTCTTTCTGTCTTTCTGTCTTGTTCTTTGCAGGTTGTTTGTGTGTTCACTCTGTAGTCTTAGCTGGACTTGAACTCACTAAGTAGTCCAAGCTGCCCTAAATCTCACAATCCTCCTGGCTCAGCCACCCAAGTGCTAGATCTTCTTTAGAAATAACATTTAAGATATTTCCTGTTCTTAAGATGTTGCCATTAAACAACCTGATTCCTGCTTATGCTAAAGCAGATGCTGACAGGAAATGAGCAAGGTTCGTGCTGACACCTACTGTTGGAATTTGGATGTGAATTATTCTACACACACACAGCTCTTCTGTGAGGAGTTGTGAATTGGGCTCCAATATTTGCTGGCATAGGAGGACCCGTAGGAGAACAAAGCTCCATTATCTTTAAAAGAAGTTGAGGCAACCACTTAACACTTTTTGAAATAAATATGTTGAAGACTCTGGAGGCAGAGGATAAATTAACATCAAGAGGTATTTCCAGATTTTCATCCAAGAAGCTTCCGAGACTCTGACATCTTTAACAAACTTCCCCCTGTGTTTTTCTCGTGTAGTTTCTGTCCTTGAATCTTGGGTTTGGGAGTTATTGTCTAGTGGAAGGAGAGAGAAATAACCAAAGACCTTTGTGTTCCACCTACCCTGAGACATTGCTCTTGCTATCTTTTAGCTATCTTTATTTCCTTCTAGAAATATTTTCCTCCCCAACCTGGGACATAGCCACTGCATTATGTCACTGCGCCTATTTTAAAAGCTGTGCATCATGTGAGTCCTCACACTTCATCACCTCACAGTTAGGTATGTGTCTCCTGAATAGCTATTACCTAGACTCGTGAAGAGACCTAGAATGGACATCCTTGCAGTCAACTAGAAACACACATGTCCTGGCTAGGTAAAAGGAAAACAGCAATGTGTTTAATTGCTAGGCAAGGACTTCCATAAAAATCCCGACTAGCACTGTCACTCTCTGACATCTGTTCATCATCCTTGTCAACCCAGCAGATTGGACAGGCCTGAGAGGATGGACCAGAAAATCCAGGAGCTTTGGTGAACATAATCAACCCCCTTGAAACATTCAAGTTGACGGTTCTACCAGGTTTTATGGTTTTGTGCTTGCGTTCCTGTTCCTCGACCATTGTATTTCCCTCAGTGATAGCCACACACCTCTAAGAACCACATGTTTGTTCCTAAGACCCACGAATGACTGTGCCTCCATAAAGGACAAAAGAATCTTCTATACTTTTACCTTCTTCCTCACTTATTCTCAAAGTAACATAAGTAGACTAGTCTGTCACTTTTTCTTTAAGTTTTTATATTTCTCAGTAAGTAATTTGAGTGCTTAAAATGGGATTCATTTTTTTAAAAGATGGTTGGTGGTAGTATCATTCCTAATGAAAGATCTAAACAAGCTTAAGGGTTTATGTTCTTTGGGGTAAAAATCATAACTTCTATTCACACAAATATAGTTAAGGTGCACTTTACACAACTGTTCTTATTTGCTTGGCACTTTGGAACTTACGGTATGCTATAACGCTTTGTAAAAATCTGTTTCACAGAGGGTCGCTTTATGTTCATTGATGTAAACTTTATAGAACATGCACAAGATTGTGCTTGGTAAGTTTATCAGCTCTTTCCACCCAAGTGATGGTGTTACACGTGCTAAACTGTGCAGAACAGACTTAAAAACCTGGACATGGCGTCTGAGTGCCTAGACTCAAAGTCTTGTTCTACTAATCATGCACTCTATGAACTACCCCATAATTTACTTCACTCTCAGTGACTCAGTGTCCTCATCAGTAAAACTGCATCATTAACATATATATAAAATGCTGTTCCTGACACATTGCAAGTTCTCAATTAATATAAGCTGTCCTTATTATTAAATGTGACAGACAAGTTACTCATCAGATTCTATTTGATTCTAAAAGAAACATCTCAAATCATTGGCTTGTCTTTCCCAATTGTGTCAGTCACTTTCCTGTTACTGAGACAAAACACTTGACACCTGCAATTTAAGGAAGAAGAACTTTATTCTGACTCGCAGTTCTAGAGGGATTAGTCCATGGCTTTGAGGCAAAAATGATGATGTGGTACGAAGGCAAGGTGAAGGAAAAGTGCTAAACCTACGAGGGTCAGAAAGCAGAGATAAGGGAGGAGCTAGGGACAGGAACGCATCCTTCCAGGTCAGGCCTTCAGGAACCCAACTCCTCCGATCTTGTCCCACCTTCTAGCATCACAGTCAGCTATAAACTCAGCAATGGATTACTCCACGAATGAGTATAGTGCCCTTTAACCCAATGACATTCCAAAAGCCTCACCTCTGAACTTTTGGAGAACATTTTAGATCTAAATTATAACATTTAATTGTAGGTGAAGAAATTCTACGAGTAAAAAACATTTGATTGATTGATTGATGGAAGCTCCTTATTTAGAGGATATTAATAATCCCCCAACTTTCTCCAGGGAAGATAGTTTTATCTGTGTTTTGTCAAAAAATACATTTTTTCAAATAGGTTGTCTTAATGGTCAGTTGTATGCTCTCCTCCTCTTTTCACTTTATCTTGTTTGCAAGGCTCCACCTCATATGTTAAGTGCTTGGGCTGGGATTTCAACACCCCAGTTTTTAGGCAGGATCCCCTGTAGCCTTCACTGTGAAGAGGTAGGACAGCAGACAACATGCATCCTTGCTTGGTGTGTGCAGAAAGGAAACAGAATTGTGTAGCCACCACTAGCCATCCTTTTCCTGGCGATGGGCATGGGAAGAAGACAGGAGGAGGAGTGATACCAACTGACGCTGGGTTGAATACAAGTGAACATTTCTACATTATCTTTTTCTCCTCGCCCACTACCTCCGAGGGGTACTTCTGTTCACTTGGCGTCCAGCTGCAACCCAGAACGAGCACCTGCATTTTCTATGTTCCATATATGAGACATACCTAGTTTATTCATTCGATCTTTTCCTCTCCTTTAAAGTACAGGTAAGTACATTTTAACTAATTGTAAAATAAAATTAAGAAAACAATGTGAACCCTTTTACCTTCCAATTATTCCTTGTAATGTTCGAAAATGGGAATTCAGCTCTTCTCTACTTGTCTGCAGGCCGCTGCCCTTGCTTATCTTTTCTGAGCTCTTTACTTGTTCTACTACACATTTCTCCTTTCATTTTGTCTCTTTAAAAGAGATAATATGGTGGCAAAGCCTATAATCCTAGCACTCTGGGAGGCTGAGGCAGGAGAATTAACAAGTTTAAACCCAGCTTGGGTAATTTAGCTATGTGGCGAGACCCTGTCTCAAAATAAAAATGAGCTGGAGATGTAGCTCGGTGAAAAAGCCCTGGGTTCAACCTCCAGTACAACAAAATCAAAAAAAGGTAATTGTTTTAGAGGAGATTGCTCAGCTATTCCCAGCCTCACACGTGAAAAGGTTTTCTTGTTATTACATCCCCCACCAGAGATGTGTATTTGTTACAGGCGATGAGTCTGCATTGACACATCATTACCACCTAAAATCTGTAGTTTCCATTAGTCACCACGCTTGTTATCGTACATTCTCTAGGACTGCAAAAATGTAAATCTTGTGAATACACCACTATACTGGCATAGTGACCACTTTCCTTATTCTAAACATCTTTTCTGTTCCACATGTTTATCCCTCCTTCCATTCAAACTCCTATCAACCACTGATTTTTAAAAATATACTTCCATCTTTTCCAACATGTCATATAGTTGGAATCACACAGTATATAGCTTTCTCGAATTGGCTTTTTTCACTTAGTAAAATGTATTAAGTTTCCTCCATATCTTTTCATTCATTTCTTCTTTAGGGCTGAATAAAATTCTATTGGCAGAATAGACCACAGTTTGCTTTCCCATTTACCTACTGAAGAACATGTTGGTTGCTTCCAAATTCCAGCTGTAAAGCTGCTATAAACAACCAGGAGCAGGTTTTTGTGTGATCATAAGTTTCCAACTCCTTTGGGTAAAAACCTAAAGCTGTAATTACTGAATCATATAGTAAAATATGTTTAGTTTTATAAGAAACTGCAAACATATCTTCCAAAGTGACTGCTATTTAGCATTTCCACGACAAAGAATGAGAGTTCCTGTTTCTCTTCCTCCCTGCCAGCATTTGGTGTTGTAAGGGTCAAGATCTGAACTATTCTCGTAGGTGTATAATGGCATCTCATTTTTTAAATTTGCATCTCACTCATGACATAGGATGTGAGGAATCTTTTCACGTGTTTATTTTTCATTCAAATATCTTCTTTGGTGAGCTTTTTGTTAAGATCTTTTGCCCACACTTTAATTTGGTTATTTGATTTCTTATTGTTGAGAAAACTCAGCAATTCTTTGTGTATTTGGATAACACTTCATTGGCTGTATATCTCACAAGTATTCTTCCCAGTCTGTGCCTTGTCTTTTCACTCTCTTGATGATGTCTTTCACAGAGAAGAAACTTTTACTCTTAAAGAAATCCAGCTTATCAATTCTTTCTCTCATAGATTATGGCTTTGCTGGCATATCTAAACAGTCATTACCAAAGTCAAGTTCACCCAGAGGTTCTCATCATTTCTTGCAGTTTTATAATTTTGCATTTTACATTTATGTCTGCAATCCATTTCGACTTCATTTGTTGTGAGGGAGTAAGTTTTGGGTCCAGATTCATTTTTATACAAGTAGATGTTCGCTTGCTCCAGTATTATTTGTTGGAAACATTCTTTGGTCCATTGTAAGTCGTCTTTGCTCCTTTGTCCAAGATTAGTTGAATATATTTGTGGGGGTCTATCTCAGAGTTCTACATTCTGTTACATTAATCTGTTTGTCTGTTCTTTCATCAGTATTATTGTCTTATCATTGCTTTATAGTAAGTCTTGATGTTGAGCAGTGTCAGTCTTATAAATTTGTTTTTCTCTCTGAGTCTTTTGTCTCTTCATATAAGACTTAGAATCAGTCTGTCAAAAAAAAAAGCCTATCGTGAAATAACTCATCGGCATTTTAACTGAGATTACTTTGAATTTTTATATCAAATTGAGAAGAACTGACATCTTGATAATATCATCTTCCTATCCATGAACAAGGAGCATCTCTTCATTTATTTAGTTCTTTTTTATTTCATCGGATTTCTGTGGTTTTCATCATATAGATCTTATACATATTTAATTAAATTCATATCTTAGTATTTCTTTGGGGGAGGTTGCTAGTTTAAAGTTAATGTGTTTTTAATTTCAAATGCCACTTGTCCATCAATAGTATGTGAAAAAAATGATTGACTTTTGTATATTAGTATTTTATCCTGCCACCTTCCTATAATCACTTCTTGGTTCCAGTAGGTTTTTTGTTTTGTTTTGTATTTGTTTTCATTGTTGCTATTTGCTATTGTTGTTGTTGTTGCTATGCATATTGCATTCACAGCCTTCGGCATGCTGGGCAAGCACTCTCCCACTGAGCTACAGATGTAGTCCTGGATTTTCTAGATATAAATAATCACATCGCATGTGAACAAAGGTTTATTTCTTCCTTTCTCAAATAAATATGTTTTGTTCCTTTGATTGTTTTCTTCCTTTGATTATTTTGTTGCAGTAGTTAGAATTAGTTAGAACCGATGCTAAAAAGGAATGGTGAGATAAAATTGCCTAGCCTTGTTCCTGAACTTCAAAGAAAAGCTTCTAGTTTGCCACCATTAAGTATGATGCTGCACATAAGTTTTTTATAGATACTGTTTATCAAGTTGAGTAAGTTCCTCTTTATTCCCAGTGCATAGAAAATTTTTATCATGAATGTGTTTTGGATTTTTTTTTCAAGTGCTTTTCCTGAGTTTATGGCCATGTGATCTTTCCTCTATAGCCTGGTGGTGTGGGGGGTCACCTCAATTAATTTTAGAATGTTGAAACCAGCATTTGCATAACTGAGATAAGCCTCATTTGATTGTAATGTACAACTCTTTTTATACATTGCTAAGTTCAATTTGTTCACACTTTGTTGAGCATTTTTACATCTATGTTCATGAAAGATGCTAGTCCATAGTTTTTATTTTTGTAACATCTCTGTGTGGTTTGGGTATAATTTTCCTTGCTTAAAATTCTATTTTGAGACTAATATAGGTACTCACACTTTCTTTTGATTAGTGTTAGCCACCATGGCATATCTTTTTCCATTCATTTACTTTTGAGTATTTCTTTATATTTAAAATAGGTTTTCTGTAGACAACACATAGCATGGCACATAGTCTGACAATATCTTTCTTTTAATTGGTGTATTCAGGCCATTGGTGCACAAAATGGTATTGGATTAATACTTGTGCTATTTGTTGTTGTTTACTATTTGTTGCCCTTGTTCTTTGTTCCTTTTTAAAACATCTTTTTACTCACTTTCATCTATCGTGGTGTTAGCTGGGCCTTTTGTATGAATCCATATTCTTTCATTTATTAGCGTTACCAGTTATACTTCATTTTTAGTTTTGTAAATGCTTGCTCTAGAGTATATAGTATACACTTTAATCAATCTAAGTCCATTTTCAAATGACACTATACCACTTTGTGAATAGTATGAGTACCTTGTAGTAATAAAATCATTTGGTGTTTTGTTTTTTTTTGTTTGTTTGTTTGTTTTTTGTGGTGCCGGGGATCGAACTCAGGGCCTCGTGCTTGCAAAGCAAGCACTCTAATCACTGAGCTAAATCCCCAGCCCCAATAAAATCATTTGAATTCCTCCCTCTTATCTGTTTTGTCATTCATCTCATATTCATATAAACATACATGAGTATATGTACATCTATATAAGATACATATGTAATCAAATACATTGTTGTTATAATTTTGAGCAAACTGTTATCTGTTAGACCAATTAAGAATAAAATTTTTTAAATTTTTTATTCTACTTTCATTCACTTACTATTGATCCTCTACTTTTATATATATGGTATGTGAATTTCTGACCTATATAATTTTCCCTCCAAAGAAATTTTTGTAACATTTCTTTTAAGGCAGGTCTATAGACAACATATTCTCTCAATGTTTGCTTTTCTGAAAAGGTCTTTATTGCTCTCTAGTTTTTAAGTGATAATTTTGACGTTGGGGTGGGGTTTGTTTCCTCTCAAAATTTTAAATATTTCACTCCACTTTCTTCACCTCATTTCTTTCCTTTATGGAGAAGATGTTTGTGATTCTTTGTTTTTCTAAAGTAACGGGATTTTTTTTTCTTTTGCTTCTACAGAATTTTCTCCTTTATCTTTGTTTGTTTGACTATAACATTTCTTTGCTGTTCTTTTATTTTGTTGTGGGGGGGTTGATCCTGTTTATCCTGCCGGATTTCCTATGAGTCTCTTGGATCTGTGGTTTGATATCTGACATTAATTTAGAAAAATTTTGATCATTATTGCTTCAAACATTTCCTGTGTTCCTTTTTCTCTTTTTGTTACTCTCATTATGCATATACAGTGGTGCTTCAGTTCATGACTTAATTCATTCCATGATTCCAGAAAAGACAGCCACATTCATGTTTGGCCAAGAAAGATGGCTGTGGTCATCTGATGCAGAGTTTGCAAACAAAATTTTGCCAAATGCTTTTGTTTGTGAACCAAATTGTTCTCAAACAAAAATGCTCTCGAACTGAGATACCTCTGTATTGTATGTTTTGTAGTTGTTCCACATTTCTTGGATATCCTGTGTTTTGTTGTTGTTGTGCTTTTTTTTTTTTTTTTGGTCTTTATTTTCTTTGCTTTTTAGTTTTGAAGGTTACTATTGATACATCCTCAAGTTCATAGTCTTCCCTCAGCTGTGTCCAGTTTACTAATAAGCCCATCAAAGGCACTATTCATTTCTATTACAGTGTTTTGCTCTGTTTTGTTTTTAATCTGTAGAATTCTGTTTGGTTCTTTCTTCAGATTTCCACTTCACTGCCCACACTGGTCATCTAGGCCTGCCTTGCTCTCTACTTTATCCATTAGAGCCCTTAACATATTAATTGTAGTTGTTTTCAATTCCTGATTCGACATTTCCAACCACCCTGCTGTGTCTGGTGTTGATGCTTGCTCTGTCTCTTCAAACTGTGTTTTGCCTTGTAGTATACCTTATAATTTGTTTTTGTTGTTATAACCAAATATAATATACTGGGTAAAAAGAACTGCTGTAAATAGACTTTAATGGTACAGTGGTTAGGGGTGTGTGTGTGTGTGTGTGTGTGTGTGTAGAAGTAGTCCATAGTCATATAAATAAGTCCATCTTTTAGTATGCCTGTGCCCTGATCTGTGGCCTTCATAAGTACTTCCTGGCCCTCACCTCCTTAAGTGAGTCAGGACAGCTAGACCTAACTGCCATTGGACATTTTCCTTCACCCAAGTGAAAGGCTAGAATGGGCTGGAATTATGTATTTTAATTTTCCCAAGTGGATGTTAGAGCAACTTGAATTGAGTGTTTCCCTTCACCAAGCCTCTGCATAACTAGTTTCTTCTTAGGTTAGATTTGTTGAAACAAAAAGCTCTGGCATATTTCAGAATGGTTCCTTTCACTATACCCTTGCTGAAAGCACAGTAAGATTGTACTCTGATATTTACTGTGAACACCAGGTTGATCTCCTACAGGTCATACTGACAAAATTACCTTCACTTGCTGAGTCCCTTCATAGTTTTCAAGCCTCATATCTGTCCACATCAAGCCTCTATCAATGCATCTACCACAATTCAGGATTTTCTACTCTAATACTTGTTACCATGGAGAATTCTTCTGGTGAGTTTCTACTTCAGCAAGTTGTGATTCTATTTTTTGGAACAATCTAGGGGGCAGCAGTTTATTTTGTGACTTCTTCTTTCACGTTGATTTTTCTGATTGCCCAGCTTTTTATTTATTGTTTGAATGGAAGGGTGCCTTCTAAATTCCTTACCTACAAAATTGAAAACAAGAAGTCTCCTTTCTTTCTTGACTTTTAACCAAAGCTCCATTATATTGAAAGAACACTGGATTTTTTTTTTTTTTTTTAGTACTGGGTCACATGCGGCAGTGTGTGTGTGTGTGTGTGTGTGTGTGGTGTGAGTGTGACACAAAAGACTCTGACTGAATTTACTCGGCTTGTCTGTCTACATTTGATTTGGTATTTGACTCTCAGACAGCTTAATGTATACTAATGACATGGAAAAGAAAGGGTTAACTGGGAAGCAAAGTTCATGTCACTGTCATTGATCCCACTCCATAAGGTGGGACTCCTAATGTCCTAACATCTTAATGTCCTGACTGGATCAGGGCAAAGTCTAGCGCAATTCATTGCACTAAAATGTCTTCTGCATTTCCAGTGTACCTGTATTCTTTCCAACTACCAGTATTTGTTTTTCCAACTACCAATATTAATGAGCACAAATTATTCCTTAGTTTTAAAATATATCTCCTGCAGGCACAGTCAACGTAACTTGAAGTCAAGTATTCCTTTGGAAATGAATAGATTCCACTGTTGCATTGTCCATACAAAATGGGATAACTTACAACATCTTTTTGGTCAAATTTTTCCCTCAAATTGTCCATTTCGAAAGCCCAGACCAAGTGTCATTAATAGTAAGGGATTTTTCTGGAATGTTTTCACAACTCTGAATATCAAAGGTCTTTGAAATATACAATATCTGGGAAAAATTTTATGTTTAGTGACTCACCATAAGTAAATTATTAATCCTAAAGAAACAAATATTTACCTGAAATTGTTCACGGCAGTGCTATTTATAATTGTGAATTACTGAAAACAACTTGTCAAATATAAAAAGTGTTAAACATTCTGTGATATCTCTATACAATGGAATTCTATGCCACGATGAAAAATGATGTTGTAAAGGATATTTATTGACATGGAAAAATATGATAAAATGTTAAATGCAAAACTTTGATTACAAGTAGCTTCATGGAGTATATACAGTATGTGCCATCTATACATATATGCATAGAAAAGATTTGAAAAGCTATTTAACAAAATGCCAACTGTAATTCTCAAATAGAAGAATTACGAGTTTTAATTTTCTTCTATTTTTAAATTTGTTCTTATTTTACCATAAATGAATAGTAGTTATGTATTTTTTTTTTTTTTGATGCTGGGGATCGAACTCAGGGCCTTGTGCTTACAAGGCAAGCACTCTAACCACCGAGCTAAATCCCCAGCCCCCGTAGTTATGTATTTTTAAAAGGCTTTTTGAAAAAAGTCATTGTCACTTCTTTTGAGACCCACAAACAGATGTCATTTGGCTCCTGCTCTGAGAAATACGCACAGTGTTACCATAGAAACTATCTGGCTCTAAAGGAGTACCCAGAGGTCATCCAGAAGGTGCACATTTATAAAGCACCAGCATAACTTTGCTAAGGAGAGGTTTAACTCCATTAGACAAATCTATCTAAGTGGTTTTGAATTTTGTGCAATAGTTTCCTATTGATACCACTTTTCTGAGCAGTGTTTAATTGCTCTGTATAATTTGCAGTAAGCCCTACAACACTGGACTGCTCAGTTCTACAACCCACAATAACACTTCTATCCCCAAAAATGTTCTCCAAGGACATGACACAGGATTTCTGAACAGATTGCTACAGAGAGCATAGATGTGAAAGAGACTATGTTGTCAGCTCTGAGCAAATGTAGAAACTCGGAGGCCAGCCCTAGGTAATGAGGGAATGTGACTATGGAAGACTGGACAGTCTCCAGCTGTGGACATTAACAAGCGTCTCCTATCCTTGGCATATGGGAACAGACCCCTGAAGAGGTAGATTCAAGTCCAACCTCCAGAATGTTAAGCATGTTTATAAATCTTGAAATCTTCTATGGATCATTGTATTTTAAGGCCAATCATTTATATAGATACATTATATTTAAAAACAAGTATAATATTTTTATCTAAATAAAATCCTTAGATGATTTATTTTTCTCACCTTTGGATCTCAATTTTAAATGGATTTTGGTGCACCTATTGCTCATTTATATAGAAATTTCACTTAAAGTATCCTTAAAATTTAAGCCACAGATGGACTATCAAAAGAATAGCTGAAAGTCATTTACAAAATTGGAATGAGCCGACAGAGAGGATGGAAAACTCCAGCTTCTATACATGTTTTCCAGAATTTTTAGAGTTCAGGTTTGTCTTGTTTAATTCCCAATGCAGCAATTCCTAGCAGCATGGGATCCCCGAAATATGCAGAGGAAATGATTCAGGACAAAATGGGGATAAATCATCCAATGAATAATGAGGATTAAACTAACGCCAGTAGGTAGCATGCATCCCTTTGCTTATTCAAAAAACATTTAATGAGCATCTACTTAATAAATCATGGGACCCAAAGATGATTTCCCAGAGGATTCAGGACTCTGTGTGTGTCCTCTTTAGCGCGTAAGCACTCTCCATGTTCAAAGTCCAATTTGAAAGAACATAGAGGGGAGCAGTGAGAAAACTGTGTGTATGTGTTTGTGTATGTAAGGAAGGGAGAGGTACTAGCAAAACTCAGCTTTCCTTTCTAGGTCTCTGTCCTGGGAGCCGGGGGAAAGGTGCAATTACCTCTTTTTTCCCTGCCAACTCACCTTCTTCAGCCCCAGCCTCTGAAATAAGCTCTCAGGTTTGGAAAGACTTCCTCAAGTAGCTCTTCTAAGGATAATCCTGGGAGAAAGAACAGGTTGCTGATGCTGCTGTGGCCTCCTAGCACCTGACACAGTGCTCATCGACTTGGCTGTCAGGCTGCAGCAGTCTGCGGGAGGTTGTATACCTTCCACATGTGTCGAGTTGCATACCAAACTCTAGAAGACCTAAATACGAAAATCTGATTGTTTTATTCTCTGGCTTACTAGGGTTAACTCTCTAAATACCCAGATTCTTGTTATGTTTCCTCTTATTAAAATTATTTATGAAATAAAACATTTCATTTTCTTGGCTTAGCCAATAGAGTATTTTGAATAGAATTTAACGTAAGAACTATAAAGAACTAAAAAAAAGTCAAAGAACATTTAAAAATCACCTGAAAAGTTGCTGCAATTGTTTATTGGTACTTTTCCATAAAATTAGAGTATTGACTGAGAAAGATAAAAATGTGATTATATGTAGGTTCCGTTTATTTAGGTTGCTATTACTCTAAACCCTGCACACTGTTCGTGAACTTGAAGTAAACTTGACGTATAAAAGGACTCAAAGAATAAATGATTCCTTGATAAAGAAAGGCTGCAATATTTTTTGCTGTTTTTCAGATTCACTTTTTGACTTACAGCAAATCATTGAAAAGTACGGCAGTACCCGGTTCGTGAACTTGATTTGTCACAGGAGTCTGGGGAAGATGGCCCCGGCCGTGTTCATCACCGAATTTGGAGTTCCCGAGGGCAAGCGAAATTTTACTGAACACCTTTGTCTGTGAAACAAACTGTTTGTGAACAGAAGCATTTGTGAACTGAGGTATTACTGTATTCCAAACAAGTTGTGAAGAAAAAATTGGAAAAATATTCACTAAGTAAGAGCATCAAAAATAGCATTCCTACGTTAATATCAGTAAAGGAATGATTAGGCCAGAGTGTTTTTTATGTGATTAAAATACACTTCCTAAACTAGTGTGAACTTAAAATGAAGACAAAAAAAAAGAAAAAGAAATAGAAAAAAAAGGCAGCCCAAATAAAAGAGGAATGGGTCAAGAACAAGAACTAATTAGGTGCTTCTCTAAGACTTAGCAATAAATCAGACAATAATTCCAGATTCTTACTTTACAGATGGTAGTTTTCCTTGCTTCTCTTGCCTCTCTGGTGTTTTGTATTTCACATGGTTTTAAGAACAGTCCCTTCCCAGAGGGTCAGGTTACCCAGTCCGTTCTGTCACACTAAATCAATGCGCACACGTGGGTTCTCACAAATCTTCTCGAGGTGCCTCGCGCTGACAAAGCACAGGGAGCCGCGCTCGGTGCACCCTTCACAGGGCTCTCTGACGGGTGTCGTAAAAATGATATGCACTGTTGTTTGTTTCACCCCCTCTCAGCACGGAGAGTTGTGGAAATTACTATTTTCGAGAACAACATCTGTTCTCATTAAAGAGAAGTAAAGCATTCCTAAGACTCGGCTAGGTGTTTCATTACATGTGATCTATGCTTCGAGATATAAGGTGCATCATTTATTCACCTGGAGATGCTATTATGAATGTATATTTGTGTGATGTCTAACTAATACGGTGCCCTGAAATAAGATCCTGCAATTCAGAGACATTTTACTTCAGGCTTGGAGAAAGGTACATATCTCAGACTGTTTAGCTTCAGTGGCTTTCTTTCACTTTTTAAAATGCAGTATATCATGTGTATGTGTAATAGGTATGCAGAATAAAACAAGAGAGATACTATAAATACTTGAACGTCAGGCCGCACGAGATTTCATCCAAGAAATGAGAACAAAATTGCTGCTGGCAGTTAAACTTTAGATCAGTACATTACCATGCTATGCAGTCAGTCGGCTTATGGTGTGAGAGTCATAAGGAAACAGGATGTGTAATTGACCAGGGCCTCAGCATCCATGCTCAGAAATCCTCCTCTTTGTCGGTGCTGAAGCCAACATTCCCGTGAACTGTTCCCAGCCATGACTGAGCACAGCAAGAATACTAACGGGGACTAATTTCTGGGAGTCAGGAGACTACAGCCTGCTTTGCTTCTAGCCCCATTTTCTGTCCCCACGTCCCTGCCTCCAGTGGCATTGCTGAGCCTTGCTCAGACACGTCCCCTTCCTGCCTTTCTCCCTCTGCTTCACGTGGGGCCAGGCTTGCACGGTGGCTCAGGGGCTCTCCCGGCCCCGCTAGGTCTCTCACTGAACGTCCCTGCCAGTTTAACCCCCCCCCCCGCCATGTGCTTCCTGAAGTAGCACGTAGACTAAACCACAGCTCGTGTGATTAGCTACTACATTAATACAGCTAAGGAAAAAACATTCCTCTCGGAAAGAGGTCGCTCAGTTTAGGGAGCTCTGGAGAGAACACCAAAGCAAAATTGGTTACGAGCAGAGGGATTACCAACATCCCAGCCCAAATACTATCCCATATTGTGGAATAGGTGTTTCTAGTTTCATTAAGTATTGAGTCCATCGGACTCACACACTTTGCTCTGAGTTCATTCCTAACTGCTGTTCGGGTGATTGTTTGACTTCTAGTCCGCTTCTCTCTAGGGAGCAAACGCATGAACTTCAGGGCGGCGGTCCTTGAGGCGAGTCTCAGAAACAGGCAGATCGGTGTCCTGAGATTCAGAGCTCTGGCTGCCGTGCAGATGTCTGTTGCCCAGAGCAGTGTCGCTGCAGGGATACGGAGCAGCCTGGTGTCTGCGGTAGTGATGGGGAAACCGGCAGAACAAGCCCCAGTGGCGCCTGGAATGTATTTGTAAGCAACAAATGTTAGCGGTCATTCTTGTTATTAGATTATGGGTGGAATTTTCTTCTAGAGAGAGAAAGAAGGATGTTAATATTTCTTTCCAATATTAACATATTGGTTTCCTAGGGCTGGCACAACAAAGTACCACAAACTAGATGGCTTAAAATGGCAAAAATGTATTCATTCACTGTTCTTGAGCCTAGAAATCTGGAATCGGGCTATCGTGGGGTTAGCGTTTCCCACAGGGAGATTCTCAGGAAGAATCTGCTCCGTGCCTGTGTTGTTTCTGGTAACTGTGGGAAATCCATGGTGTTTGGTGGGTGGCTTCACTCCGAGCGCCGCCCTTGTCTCCCCACAGCATTCTTCCCGTGTGTCTCTGTGTCTTCACAGGGCCATCTTCGTATAGGTACACAAGTCATACCGGGTTAGGGGCCCACCCTCCTCCAGTAGGTACTCATCTTTATTAGAGCTGCAATGACTCTATTAGAAAATAAGATCATATTCTAAGGCCTTGCGGATTAGGACTTCAGCTTATTTTGGGGAGAACACAATTCAACTCATAGCCATTAGATTTGATGAGTCTATGCAATTTCTCTGAGAGTACAATGGAGTGCAAAAGAGGGAGGAAGCAATTTAGAGGAATGAAAGCCAGGGAAGAAGGCGGGCTATAGAAGCTCATAGATAATTTCTGCATATAAAGTATTTCTGTGCTGGTTGTGAGTTCTTGGCAGCTTTAGGTTGAGAACTGTGTCCCGCACTGTTCTCTCATCCTGTGCCACATCCTGAACTCATACATTTTGTCCAGCGATCCATCTTCAGACTTCTTTCCTTTCTCCTTTGCCTCAGACCCTTTGTCCCATTCGTCCTGCTGGATAGCTAAAGCAAATGAAATCCCTTTCTGTTCTGTGTGTTACGATGGTGAGATATTTTGAGTTTCCACATTCAAATTTCCTTTCAATGTTCAACTGTTTGTTCTAATCTAGCATACTAACTATGGGCAAAATATACTGACTGCATTTTACTTCCCTATTTTGTGACTTTAAATTTAGACTTTCAGCTAATCATTTAAATGTGTGCTGCTGGAAAATATAGTTTCATAATTAACTCAGTGTTTACATTCCTCGGGGTTGATGCATAGCAATTGAAATGATGCTGTTTGACAATTAATATAGACAGATGGAAACGACAGAGAATCATGAAGAGGCTTAGCTGTTGTGCAGCAATGTCGTGTCCTTGAAAAAAAAAAGAAAAGGAAGGAAGAAAAGAAGCTATTGGGTGAGCTCTAGGCTACTGCGCATTTTCGGAATTTTCCACTAGGCACTACGCATTCAGGTCACATACACAGTGAGATTTCCTGCAGTGACAGTACAGAGAAAAAGGCTGTGCAACTTGGTGATAATTGTGGGCCGTTTAGGCAAATCGCGAACTGGTACATTTTTTACAGCAATTGCTTCAGCAGTATGACAGGTACTTCCATGTGCATGTTTAAAGATGGATACATTAGCACCCAAAGAACAATAGCATGCATTCTGAAATGCATTTTAAGGAGAAATAAGCATCGACAAGGCTTCAGAGTTCATGTTTCTGTACCACTTTAAAGTCTTTAGTTAATAGGTATTTCCTTGATTGAATTTAGGAGTAAACAAACCTTCTCTTCCCATTTTCTAGGAGTGTATTCTCAGGGCCTGATAGCATATTTTAAATATTTACCATTGCTACTGATTATTATTGGGCTAGACCAGAAGATTTAGTGTCTCTTACCCATAGAGGAAAGGGCTAGGGAAGAAAAGAATATTAATGCAATCTATTTTTTTTTAGTTGAACACATGACCTTCAGTCGAGATGAATAATTGTGTACCATCCATGAAATATCTGTGATTTTTTACTGCTTCTAGTCGCTGAGCATCAGTGCTACCTAAGCATTTGTGGCACATCTGTTGGACTTTTAAGTCTTTCTAGAAGATAATCTCCTTGGCATGCAATTCTGTGTTTGTAGAAGCATTGGGTTTTGACTCACTGCATATCAACAAAGCTGCCTTGGGGCTACACAAACATATGGGAACTAGTGCAGATATACTTGGGTAGGTACAGCAAGAAGTCAACCATTGTAAGGGAAGGAGGAACATAAATCCTGAAGCTATCAGGTAATCAAAGTGTTTTCCTGGATGAAATAGAAAATGTGTAACAAAATTGAGTCCAAAGATACAGTGATAAACTAGACTACTTCCTAGAAAGATGGCTTTGCAAGTAAAATCAACTCTAAAAGTTTATGTAAATTTTACAAAGCAAGACTAGAAACAAAGCTGAAACACATCTAAGAATTTTTTCAATATATAGATTCTTTTGGGAAAGGGAAAGGCAAGGCCATTACATTACTAGAAAGCGCTCTAAGGATCTTTGAGAGATAAGCATGAACCAGAATACCTCAGAAACTAAAACAGTTTGATGGATCTCACGCTCTGTCTGCCCCACCACCCCCAGAATCTCATGATATCTTTAGTTCTCTCTGCACACCTACATCACAAAGATTTATTTTTGGCTTATAGTTCTGGAGGATGGAAAGCCCAAGATCAGGCTGCCTGGGAGTCCTGGCAGAAACCTGCCACAGGAGCAGAGCAAGAGAGCCCTCATCAGGGCAGTGTCTGGTAGAGCTGTAGGAATGGGGGGCAGGACTGCTACTGTGACCCCAGAACCATCAGAGATCTATCCCTTGAAATCTGGGTGGATGTCCACCCTGGCATGAGGCGTGCCTGCAGAGTTACACCACATGGATGTGGACACTGCCAAGGTCTTCCACTTGTACCCTCCACAGTGGGGAGTCAGACTGTCCTGGGATCCTTAATGAGCAGCACCTGGTTCCCTCTATTCACGATAACTCCTCAGCAACCTGTTGCTTGGCCATGCTCTTACATGCTTTTTTTTTTTTTCACTCTTCACACAACCAGGCTGAAGATTTTCCAATTTTTTAATGCTTCGCTTCCTTTTACTAGAAATTCTACCCTTAGGCGCTCCCTTTGAACTCATTTCTCAGCCTAAGTGGTTAAAAGTAACCACACAGTTTCATGAGCCCTTTGCTGCTTAGATGTTTCTTCCGTAAGATATATTCGTTTACCATCTTATGTTCTGCCTTGCAAGAAGCCCAAGGACATGAACTCAAGGCAGCCAGGTTCTCGGTAACTATACGACAAAAGTAACCTTTATGTCAATTTCCAATGAGATAGTCCTCATCGTTTCTATCTGAGACCTCATCAGAGTGTCCTTTTCTGTCCATATTTCCATAAGAATTCTAGTCAAAACCACTTGAGTAATCTCCAAGAAGTTCCAGGCTTTCCTTGGTCATTTTGTCTTTTTCTGAACTCTCCCCAGAGTTGCCTTTCACACTCCATGTATGGTGTTCTAGGCTTTTTCTAGCATATTCTCTAAACTCTTCCAGCTGCTGCCAGCCATTCTCTACTCTCTAGTTCCAAAACCACTCCTACCTTTTCCGATATTGTTACAGAAGCACAGGTTTCATGATGTAGAATCTCCCATTTGTGACATCATGTCCTCACTCAAACAGTCTTGTATTTTGGAGCGTTTGTCATGTTGGATTTTTGCATTAGGAATGCTCAACCTGTGATCCCGCACCACTGGGCAAACAATACCCTTCTCCAATTGCCCCAGCCCTCCAATGGGGTCTTCCCACCACCTCAAGGTGTGGAAACAGAAGGGTTAGTGGTTTGAACAATACTGGCCTCCCAGGACCCCACTCCAACCCATGGGTGGCATCCTTTCTGATTCTCAGTGTAATGCCATAATAGTTACTAAATATTTCAGATATATATGCATCCTGTGTGCACCCAAATACCTATTCTCTTTTATAGAGGATAATGGATTGACTGTTTGGTTCAGTTTAAGTTTGAAGTAGACTCAAAGTTGGTAAAATATTTAAGGTTCCTAACAGACTTTTGGCAAATAAGTCAAACAGCTTCATTCCTTTGAGGAATGGCAAAGCAGAAAAACGGGACGAGGTCACAGTGCTCATGTCCTCTCATATGTCAATAGCTATAAATTGTGTGAGCAAATTCCATTGTCTGAATTACTCTATGTTAAAAGCCAACTTTGCCTCTTAAATATTTAGATATTGGGTCACCTTTCTAAAAACTAGCGGGAGAAAAGGGAATTTAAATTATTATCTTTGACATTTAATACATTTAAAAATCATTGAACCAGATTCTCTTCCTATGACTCACTTTATACTTCCTGAACCAACATCAATTTACCTCTTAAGGCTCATGAAAACTGCAGAGAAAAAAGCATAGACTATCTAGTAATTTAGTCATAAAGTTTCAGTTGCTGCTGACTTTAAAAGACATGTCTGTCCTGGAGAACATACTATTAAGTGAAATAAATCAGACACTTATTAGTACACATCGAATTGTTTCTCTGATATGAGAAACCATAAGTGTAAATAAAGACAAAGGGGTAGAATAGATATTTTGTTTAAAAAAGAAAAAAGAGAGATAGTATTCAAAAGAGAGAACTAGATAGGGAAAAGGGGGATAAAGAAGAAGGTTAAA
>PVJO010023922.1:0-25268 GCA_004026905.1 Hystrix cristata
TATAAAATCCTCCCTGTGGTGCCCAGCACTTGAGAAACCCTCAATAAACTATATAGTGACTGTGGTCCCGAACCTGGCCCTACTCTAACCAGGGATTTACAACTGTACAAAAACAAACACACGAAGACCTCCTAACAACAGCAAATATTGCTCTAAATGATGAATTGTGGCCCCCTTTCCCTTTTCCCTTAATTTTACAAAATTAAATCAACTCTTGGGAGGCAGAAAACAGTTGCTGTACATCCTGGATGTCAACATTCTAAATATACATTCTGAAGGATGTGAGCTCTTGGAGACGGTAACAAAACTGCTACTCCCACAAGGAAGCGAAGGGTGATGCCGGGCTTTGGTTGAGGTCCACAACCACCAGGACTCCAGCACAAGAGCACTCTTTAGATGAGATCTCATTTAAGAAAATAATAAAATAAACTCTGCAATTTCAGCCTGCCAATTTCAAGATAGGCAACAATCATAAAGAATTAAACATCACTTAGCATTTTTCCGCTGGGTTCTTATGAGCAGCTCTCAATTACTGTGAACCTAGTAAATGAAACCTAGTTTTTAAAAAAATGTAATAGGAGGCCTCTGAAAAGAAATGTTTAGTTCTTCAAGGGTCAGAACATAGAGCTTCCAAAAATCTAGGAACTCAGTGGTACAGATCATATCCTTTCCCCCCTCTAGAACTCTGGAATGCTTCCCTTGCTAAGTGTTCACTAGTGGTGGTGAGCCTATGGCACGCGTGCCACTGCGGGCATGTCGAGTGGTCTCAGTCACTGCAGGAGCCAAGTCACTCCAGCAGCTGAGCAGTGCATAACATTTATTTTTTTCTAAACTAAAGCCTCAGTATTTAGGTTTAATTGCAGGGTTGACACTTTGCAATAAGTGCCAACTTACCGCAAATAAGTGGGTTCTGGGTTGCAGTTTGGCACTTGGTCTCTAAAAGTTTTGCCATTACTGGTCTAGCCTCACAGGGCCACTTTTCACCCAACACTTACAACATTCCCCCTTATCCATGAGTTCTCTTTCTGTAGTTTTGGTTACTCGCACTCAACCAGGGCCCAAAAATACAGCGTGGGACAATAAGATATTTTGAGGGAGAGAGAGAAAGAGGGAGAGACCACATTCGCATAAACTTAATAAGGCATATTTTTATAATTGTTCTTTGTTATTAGTCTCTTACTTTACCTAATTTAGAAATTAAACTTTATCGCAGCATGTATGTTAAAAAATATATACAGCATATAAAGAACTCGGTACTAATCGCGGTTTCAGGCATCTGTGAACATCTTGGAACGTATCCCTGAAGGGTAAGGAGGACTATTGGGCTATATGCGGGACGGTGCTGTGTAAGTGCCCCCCCCACCCCGCACATGGTTCTTATCACCAAGTCACAGTGCTGACTAAAGTCAGAGCCAGGATTTGGTCTCGTGCTGGTCTGATTCCAGCACAGGTGTCTCTGTCACCTACCCCGGAGCACACAGCTGCCCATTCGGCCTTGGCTCCTATTATTAAGTATCACTTCCTGGCAGCATCCAGAGCTTTCTCGCCACTGTCTTTTTGCTTCCATTGTTCTCTCTGCAAAAATGCCACTGGACACCGAGCCGGTTGAAAGCCAAACCTCATCTAGCACAGCGCTCACTGCCCATAGGTCCCCTCTGGAGACGTTCTTCACTCCTCCCTCCTGTTCTCTCGACTGTGCCCACACCTGCTTTTCTACTTCTGCTAACATCTAGTAGTCTCTGTATGAAATCAGAGGGTGTATGGAGGATCCTGATGCCCTGGATGGTGTATGCGCCTTCCTGCTGGGATTTTATGTCTGGTTCTGCACCTCACTGACTACATGAGCTTGAGTAAGCTCCTTGGGTTTGCAGCTGTAAAGCAGGCAGCAGTCTGCATGTCCCAGGGCTTCTGGAAGGGCTTGGTACCGTTCTGTGGGTGGCCTCATTCTCCTCCCCTTGTCCCACTGAAAGCACTCCTGCTATCCGCCTGCAGAGGCCTTGGGTATCTCCCTGTGGCCTGTGTTAAGGTGCATGTGAATCACAGGTAGAACCTATGTACTTCACCATGTGTTTCTTAAGCAGCCCAGTGTATAGCATAGTAAGACTACATCTATTACTCTCTGTCAAGTTGAACTAAATTCACATCTCCCGATAACGTGGAGGGAACACCAAGATGCCTCTCCATTCATCAGTCTGGCTCTCATAATAAGCATTTGTAATGCAACGAGAATTACTCAGAGTTATTAACTCTTAGAAACAGTCTTTGCAAAGAGCTTCTAAGTCTTCAGCAGGAAGCTGTGTTTACATAGATATTTATTGAGTTTAAAGCTTTCAGTGTATGTCATAAACAACATTTCCCAGCACAGGCCTTATTATTGCTCAAAACAGACCAAATTTCATTTTTCATATTCTGTGCATAGTTATTAAGGGCACATCGCCCTGCCTGGTACCTCTGGAGCTACCAGTATAAAGAAGCCAAATAGAGACAGGAAAAGGGCACGATTCCTGGATCCTTGGTCAACATTATTACTCACTCACAGTGGAATCTTAATAAATCTGTTGAAGCCTTTGTTTCCCATCTATAAATGGGAATAACAATATGATTGTCCTGACAGCAGTGTTATAAGAATTCAATCAGAAACTGTACGCAAAAGTGTTTGCTAACAGGCAAGAAATAGAATGTTGGTAATAATTATGGGCACTGCTCATTACAGATGTTCACCAAACACAGCTCGGAACTTCCTGGATACCTCATCTCTAAGGAAACCCAGTTTGTATAGTCTTCAGTGTTTAGTAAAAGAAAGATCAGTGGTTTTTTAGGAAAGAAATTTTAACGCTGTATGCTCAGAGGAATTTGTCCTGTGGATATACATGGGAAGGCAGCAATTTCCTGCTGAATGATGCATCTGGGGCCAGTTTGGAGAAACAAAGATGTCCTTCCTGAGAATGCTTCTCACAGGGACACCTGATCAAAGTTGAGGATGTAATACCAGATTGTCATTCAGTAAAGAAATTCCCAAGCAGCTGGGTTTCTGCTCTTTGCAAAGGACTTTCTCAGGCTTCAGAATTTCTCAGTACAGTATCAGAGAATGGCTTCATTAGAGATGGATCTTCCATGTGGCTGGAGAGAGAGACACAGAGAAAGAAAGAATATTCTCCAGCTGTCTGCCTCACCTATTCATAAGACAGAGAATCTAAGATCCATGATTTCCTATAACTGTCTTATTTGACAAGCTAGCAAGAAATTAAATCTTTGCTAGAATATAAAAAGAGGGAAAAATCCCTAACTAAAGAATTTTCAGTGAGAGAAAAATCTCTAACTAAAATATGTCCTTGCTCCAAAGTAAATTATTAAGCCATAATTTCTATCAATAAGCACAATTCTCATTTACCTAATGCTCAAATATTTAGCAAATATCTTTTGGGCATCTACCATGGGTCTAAATAATATCATTATTGATGAAAGCATATATTAAAAATAATAGCAAACACTTTTATTTCTACGAGTCAAGAAACAATTGTAGGTATTTATGATCTTAAAAAATACACTGGCAAAGGGCCTACACTGCAGGTGTAGCTCAGTGATAGAGCACTGAGCTTGTTCAAGGACCTGGGTTCAATCCCAAACTGTGTTTAAAAAAGTACTAGCATACTCATAGATATATATGCACGTGCGCACATGTGTGTATGTGTGTGTGTGTTGAAATCTCTCTAAACTGTGCGATTCAGACTGTATTCAGGGACAGACTCTTCCCTGAGCATTTACTGCAGACAGAATCTTTCTCCAGGTTTGTGGGTGGTTGGTTCTTCCTCTCTACCATTGTCCCCACCGAGTAACGAGGTAACACCAAAGGTACTCAGTGTGCCTCCCAGAAAGGAAAAGCTCTTCGCTTGCCCAAGAACAGTGGCTTCAGATTTGAAAACCAGACCAAGAAGCAGCCTCTCATTTGGACAAGGTGACGTGCTGAGCTGGGTCACCAGTGTGTTCTAAGGTACCCATGAGGAGGATTTCACTTGGCTGGATGCTCACACGGGTTCAAAGCTGACAGAGGTATCTATGGGCCTGGAGGAAGGACAGGCAGCCTGCTGGGGCCACCACCCTGGATAGACAGGGTTACACACACACACACACACACACACACACACACACACACACACACTGGGCCTTGGAGGGCAGAGTCCTGGTGTCTGCCCTTGGGGAAGGAGCAAGGGAAGTGTTGTGGCTGGGAAGACCACCTGGAGTGGATGGAAGTGTGTCTTGTAGTCCAAAGAATTGTGGGCAGTGTGTGCCATCTGAAATCACTGCAGGAGGAGGAGAGGAGGGCCATTCAGGAAGGGGAAGATTACACGCGTTGGAAGAGTGGGGATCTCAGTACTGCACACACATCCCCGGGAAGAGCAAATCTGTACTGGAACATTTAGTTTCAGTTAAATATCACAAACATGAGTCTGCATGTCTAGAATCTTCTCCTGGTCTCTCTGAACTGCTTCCCTACATCCCTCTAGCCCCACTGAACCCATCGGCCTCTCTCCTGGGCAGTGATGGTGACTACTGCTTCCTAATTCCCCCACCGTCCATTCTCAGAATAGCAGTGAGAAGGAGCATCCCAGATTGCAAACCTGGCCTCACAATTGCCCCATGAGAAACAAACCCCAGAGATTCCTAGGTATTTTGAGAATAAAGGCCAACTCTTCCCAAGGACTAGAAGGTACTGACCTAGTCTATTCCCAGCAACCTTCCTGGGGTCTCCTTGCAGACCCACTCAGCCCTTGGCAATTCCTTTCTGGACTCTGACTTCTCTGCCCTGCAGAAGCCTCTTCCACTCCCCTCCTCCCGCTTTGCCCATCTTGCTTCTTTTCATCCTTCAAGCCTCTGAGTCACATCTGTAGGAATCACCTTAACCCAGGGCACCTTCCCTTTGAACTGATGGCTGCTACCCTGGGTAGACAGTGATGGTCCTGTGGCGAGCCCAGTGTGGACTCCAATGGATACTCAGGAACACTGGCGAAACAAGCATACTAAAGGCTGGAGACCACCCAAGAAGCCAGCTCCTGACTGAAACTACACAAACACAGGAGCAGGTTGAAGGTCATGGAGCAAGCTCCCATCCCGGATCAACCAGCTGCTCACCTTTGCCTGCGGCCAAACCCCCCACAGGACCAGCTTTGAGGTAGTGCAAGGTGAATCAGGACGTGGCGGCTCCTCCTTGACTCACGCTGATTGCTGTCAACATGAGGCCAGGCTTCCTGCTTGGTACTGCTCTGTCTTTTGATCTCAGTGCCTCGGTCACATATTCATGAAATGCACTATTTCAGATTGTCTCCCCTTGTGAGCTTACAGGTAGCCATCTGCTGAAAAATATAATATAGTCTAGGCCCTCATTGTTTGGGGCTGTCAGGGAGTTAGGGACCACATTTCTGAAATAGAGTCTTTTTTTTCTTCGTTGACACACAGCTCAGAACAATCTTTCACTTAGATTGCAAAATATTGACATCCCAGCATTTTGATGTTGAGAGCGCATTCTAAGTAAGAATAATAAAGTTGGAAGACCCTAGATTCATCTACAGTCAGCCAGGCCCTCCCCTTTCTCCACACCCCGCAACACACTTGTGCTCTGACACTTCCAGGACAATGCTTTATGCCAAGTTCAGGAAGCCTGCAAAGCTCACTGGGAATCCCAAGGAAAATGGACGAGTTCCCACTCCGGATATGACCCCCAGAAAATCTAAGCGGAAAATACCGACGATGCTTCGTTTCCACATAAAATGTAGCCCCTTGGGAAATTACACTTAGATGATTTATGGAATATGGGTCTTTAGCTGTGTTACACTTTGCGGCGCCAACAAAGACAACAATAATATATAATTGATTCCACTTGGATCTCAGCAAGTCAATGAAGAACTTTGTTTGTACATAATTTTGTTGGGCAAATCTCCCAGATGGTACTGAAATGTTGCATTTTTAAGATGTTGAGTTCAGTCCAGGAGGATCATAAATTATAAAGATAATGTGTCTTTTGTATCGTTACAGTCATCTAATTGTAATCACAATTATAGTCACTGAAATCTAACTACATTCTATTTCAGTATTACTCTCGACATTTTTAAAGCTTCATTTATTTAAGAGCCAAAAGTCAAAATAAGTGCTCCAGAATCCCAAAGCTCCACCTGCAATGCAAGGGCAGTTTTACAAATTAAAAACTATCATGAAAATAAAAATTTAATATTCTCATAATAGGAATTGGCAGTACAAATATAAACTCTTCAATAGGGTTTAGGTTAGCTTTCTCACTCTACGGTAAAAGGCTTTGTCTCGGTTCCTGGGAAACTAAAACTTTTATTTCTGCAATAATTTCTGCTATTCAAACATGTAACTCATTTCTCTATTAAAGATAAAAATTATGTTTTTCTTCCTCATTGTTGCATCACCAAAAAAATGTATGAACAGATTATTATAAAATTGAGACAGCATGATTAAAATACAGGTCCCCGCATATGAAATGGTTCTGGGAGACCTTGGTGGATGCACCTCCCAGGCTGGTGTCCCGGTGCAGCTGAGAGCAGCGCATTAGCATGGACCACGTGACTCCTTCCCAAGGGAGCGACGGGGCCTGCATACTAAGACACTGTGGACAGAGAAAGCAAACAGTAGTTTCCAAAATGAGCCTCGGATGGAAAATTACCCAGGCTAGGGCTCCAGATTGCAGGCTTTGGTTTATAATTGAGCTGCTTCTCCAGAGGGCAACCCCACATCACCCGCTCTAGGTGAGAAGCCTCTGGGATTTAGGTGCCAAAGAATGGTTAATGATTCTCTCAAGGAATGGCAGGAAGCTCAGGTGGCTTCTGAATAGGGTGGGAGGAGGTTGGGGCCAGGGAAGAGGACAAGGAAGAATGAATGAGGGCAGCAGTTCTTAAACTTGACTTTACTCCTAAAAAAACTGCAGTGTGATTGAGCTCAGGCTGCAGAGCTGCACCCCCAGGGCTGATCCACCAGTTTGTGATAGGGCCTCAGAATTTGCCTTTCTATTATGTCCCTAGAGGCTACTGCTGCTGGCCCAGTAATCACACAGAGTTGCAGCAGGAGACCCCTTCACTCCACTCTTGCACTCAGCCCAAGGGCATCAGCATCCCCAGGGACTTGTTTGAAATGCCCAATCTCAGAATCCACAGTGAATAAGTCTCCAAATAACTCCAAATGTGCACATTAAAGTTTGAGAAGCACCATATTACCTGATGCAGACTCAACCAATTCCATGTCTAGATGGCTGATGATAAGTGAGCATGCAAGCATTTGTGAGTATATGCTTTTAGATGAGGTTTTCTTTTAACCACAACTTATTACTACCCGTCCTATCTGCCCTCAACATTGCACTCAAAAAAAATAAATTTTGCACAAGTTGCAAGTGCAAAGCATGCAGATGAGTACAGAACTGGCTGTACCAACAGAACAATAGCTGCCTGCCTTTGAGATGTGCCCTAGCCCTGTGCCTAATAACAAGGCGGCAATTGTCTTGACTCTTTGATCTTGCCGCAGTATGGTGTAGGTCAAGATCTTATGTGCAATAGGTGTACAATAAATGTTTGTAAATTAATTTAGAGTTGCTATCAAGTGGTAAAATACACAGCACCTGTTTGTGTTATAATATGCCCTACTCATCCCTGTCTTCACACCAACTCCTCTCACCCCCAGGAGAGTACAGTTCTACCTGTCTCCAGCTTAGCCCACTCCAAAAAGTCTGTCTAGAAAGACTTCTGGTTCTATTAACCACGGAACCTAAATATTGGGGCCCCAGGTGTTTAGAATAAGTGTGGGCAAACTTCCTTTGCCAAATGGTTAATATTTTAGACTTGACAGGCCATAGAGTCTCGGTTACACAAGAGTTCAACACAGCCCGTATAGATTGGAATCATCTAACAACAAGATATAAAGAAATAAGCGTGGTCGTGTCCCAGTAAAACTTCATTTATGAGCACTGACTTTGAATCTCACGTCATTTTCATGTATTATGAAACACTATTCTTCTTTTGAATTTCTTAACTATATAAAAATGTAAAGGTCATTTGCTGTCTCATAAGCAGTACAAAAAAAAAAATGCCAGATTTGACTTATGGGTGATAGTTTGACCTCATCCAGAGGCCAGGTGCAATGTCAAGATCAAGTCTTGTCTCTGTCCCTAACTAGCACTGAAGCTGCCTGACCTATCCTGCTGATAACCTCAGGGGTCTGCCATCAGTGTCAAACGAGACAATACTTGCTAAGTGTGTGGACTGTAGTTAATGTCCAATAAATGATGGTGGTCCTAGTGGTTGTGGCTAAACTCCAGGATAAGCCAGTGGAGATAAAGTCAGAAAATGACCAAGACACTCCAGTTAGGAAACAAAGCCCCTTTTGATAGATGCCGATGGGCACATGGACTCTTCAGAGGAGAGCGGGCTGAAGTGGCTTTGTAGACAGTAGGCACCTGCACAGTGGTCACCAGAAAGCTGTCCAAAAATGTTCAACAGAGCAGGTGGGCATGGTGGCACATGTGATCCCGGCATTCTGGGGGCTAAGGCAAGAAGATCACGAGCTCAAACCCAGCCTAGGCAACTTAGTACCTTAGTAACAACCTCAAAAAGTAAAAACAAAAAGAGTTGGATATGTAGCTCAGTACAAGGCCCTGCATTCTAGCCCAATACAAGGAAGGGAGGGAGAAAGGAAGAAAAGAAAGAAGGAAGGAAAACAGTTAAATGGATAAAACCTGCACTGTAACATGTAACCCTTGAAAAGGTTTATGTGTTCAAAGGTGGAGCTTTTAGAAGGTGATCAGATCATGTTGGCACTAATTTCGTCAATGGATTAATCCACTGATGGGTTTATAGCCAAAAGTGTTCTTAGAAGTGGATCTGGTGAGAGGAAGTAGATCACAGGAAGCATAACCTAGAAGGGTATGTTCTTGTCCCCAACTCCTTCCTCCCGCTCCCCTGTCTCTCTTTCTCATCCCTCCTGGCTGCCATGAGGTGAGCAGTTTTTCTGCAGCACGCCCACCTGCCATAACATTTCTGCCTTTGAGCCGGACAACCATGGACTGAAACCTCCGAAACAGAACCAAAATAATGGTTTCTTCCTTTGAATTGTGTGTCAAGTATCTTGTCCCAGCAAGGAAGAGTTGGCTAACATACTCCCAAATCATGAGTACAAGGCAGAGGGCCAGGGTTGCAAGAATGCGTGGGCCCCTGGCCACCCTGCTAATAGTCCGTGGGCTGCATCGGGCCACGCAGCCACCTGCACACATTAAAATGAAAGGTATCTGTTTGCATAACACCTAAAATCATCTTTCACCGTACATGCGCCACAGCTGGGAAGCGCTGGCCTATGCTGAAGAACAAATAATCCACCAGTTGTGTTTTGCTTTCCCGCTAATTTTGTGATTTAATTTTAAAAATTCAACTTTGCTCAATATGATCCACCCTTCATATACCTAAGGGATAAGCATTCCTGCTTTAATTTAAGTCTCATTTTGGGATACACCACCTGGATACTGCCTCCCCTTACACCCTTTAAACTACATTCTCTTGGAAGTAGTGTGACATTTCAGCTGAACACAAGTGTCTTTTTTTTTCCAACTGTAAATGAGCGTTTTATGCCCTCCAAAAATCAAACTGATATTTTTACTGTTATGATTTTATTATGCTTCTTTATAGGGTAGTTTGCTTTTGTGAAGTTAAAGAAAGCAGTGAAGCGGAAACTAGTAACAAATAGGGCATATTGAAATTGGGCTCCACAGTTTAAATTTTCCATTCATTTAATTGGGGAGAAAAGTGTGTGTTTGTTTAGATATCTAATTATTGGGAGAGGAGAGGTTCATTTGTCTAAGTTAATATCCCTTAACCAAGTTAAAAATTAGCATACATCTCTTTAATTACACCTTGGAGTGACGGCTAATGCATCAGCCCCTTGCACAGGCCCATTTACCACGCTTCCCATCCTCCTGATCGAGGAATGCGGGTGGAAGGCAGGAGTCTTGATCACCCACCTCCCCAAACATTGATTGCCCTGCTGCTGGAGGGACATCCGGACCCCCGAGGAACCTCAGCGGGCCTTGCTCCACGGCTGACTCAGAGCCCTCATGGCAGCGTGTGACCAGCCTCTCAGTGTGCTCAGCCTCTTTGGCTGTCTCGTGGTCTCAGGAAGCATCGGCATGGTTTCCAAGTCAGAGTCTGCATCTGCCCCTCCTCTGCCTAGGCAACTCCAACATAAGGTTTCAGCTAACCCCACATACTAGTCAAGGCCCCTTATTCCCCTCCATCTGTGCCAGTTAACCCTGATTATCAATTTGACTGCATTAACAGACTTTGGGAGAGGTAAGTGGAGTGTGAGGACAGTAACCTCACCAGTGGTTTAATCCACTGATGGATTCATAACTAATTGGGCTATTAGGAGGTAGCATCCATTTGGAGGAAGTGGGTCATGGGAGGTATGACCTTGGGAACACTATCTGGTCTCTGGGATCTTCCTCTCCGACTCTTCCCCTGCTCTCAGCTTCCAAGATGCCATGAGTTGAGCAGTTTTCCTCCACCATCCCCTTCTGCCATGATGTTTCTGCCTTGGGGCCAGTCAACCTCTAGACCAAAAATAAGCCTCTTCTTCTTAAATTGTGGTGCCAAATATTTTATGCCAGCAATGGAAAGGTGACCAACACATCCCCAACCTGATCGCCCACCTCCTTCATCATTCACTTTCCCAGCCTCACCTTACTCTTGATTATACATTTAATGAGATCACGGACTCCCCGAAGGTAGGGGGACTTTCCTTTCCTAGCCCCTAATGCACGGTGTATACTTGATGCAGGCATGCTGCTTAGTGTGTAGATGTCTCAGTAATTAGCAACTGAATGAATGAAAGAACAAATGTTGAATGAGTGAGTGAGCGAATGGTGAATTAATGAATGCTTTTGAGCTCTCCCCTGTGGCGTCACAGGGCACAGGGGCTATCATTCCAACCAGAAGCCAAATGGTAACTGGCCACATGAAAACCACTGTGAATCCGGGGCCTGAGCCCCTGGAGACTGGGAAGGATGGCGTCCCTCAGACTGTAGGACTAGGCATTCGTTTCTAAGTGCATCAGTGGGAGGTTCTGTTTATTCACTTGCTTCTTATTATTTCCCAAAACAAATATCTGTAGCTTAAATGTTCGACAATGGAGAAATGGTTGAGGAAATAATAGAATTGCAATGTGCTCAGTTGCTATTTAAGGTGATGTTTATACAGAGTTTATAATAACATGAGAAATTGCTTATGATACAATATTAACAAGAAACAAAGTAGTCTGTGCCATACAACATTAGGTGAAGCCTGTGATTGCAAGTGCATTTTTTTAAATCAGAGAATTCTAATATTATGCTACAAGAAAATAGCAAGAATGCCACTTGTGTCTGCACAACGAGTTTAGGATGCTTGTTTCTTCCGCTGCTTCTCCCCGTTTACCAGATTTTCTGCAGTGAACACTTATTACTTTTAGAATACAAAGAAATCATAAACCTTTTTTTCCCTAAGAGAAGAGGGCCTATAATCTCTGCTTCCACACCCAGCTTAGAATTTCTGTCTTCTTTCCCATCTCCTGCAGAGGGGTCTTGGTGACATCTGAGTCCTGGGGGCAGCCGCATTCCTCGATGGCTGTGGGATCTGAGCTGCAGAGGATTCCTGCCAGCTCTGCAGACTGCCCCAGGCAGACACCCCTTTCCAGCCCACACACCTGTCTTTGGGGTCTGAATCAGCGCCAGGACAACAGGGGTCGGAGGAGGGGGGAAGACGCCTGCTACTCCCACCCTGCTTGTTAATTATTTAGGCCCATCCATAGATCTGCCACCATGTTACACTGACAAGGTGTTTGGAAATCAATAACTAATTTATATATGGCCCTCTTAGAAATAGGTGTTATTTTCTCCATCTCATTAAAATGTAATGTGAACTCAATCCGTGACTGACACCGGGATCCAGTTCTGGTTGAGGGCCCCTGGGGTGGGGATGGAAAAGGAGGGAATTGGGCAGAAAGTCCTACAAGACTTGGTCCAATAACAAATTCACTGAGCGACTACTCAACCACTCTATTGGACTTAGGTCCAGCAGGGTAGTACCCATTTGGAAATTTTTCAAGGTTCCACAGTGAGAGTTTATTTGGGGATTTATAGCAACCAGTAATAAGTATGCATGAGTATATAAGAAGGACTTTTCAACATCCTGCTAGAGATCCTTCCATAGCCAGAAACACATGGTGCTACGTGGTTACTAATGTTAATGTATCCCTACATCCCATCTTCTGGACGGTAAGCCCCAGGAAACCAGCATATGTTCCTACACTTTCTGCAGTGTTTCATCTTTAAAGAAAAACCACTGAGGTTTAATAGGCTTTATTGACACGTAAAACATAACAGCCTGTAAAACATAACTGTAAGGGGACAAAATGCATTTTTAAAGTCACTTACTGAAGCATTAGTCACTCGAGTTTGCAAACACATGATAAAATTGTATCAAAAGTACCATTTCATTAGAAAAGCACTGGAACACAGCTACCCCAAAACTCTCAGTGCATATTTCCTTTGATTTATTGGTATTTCTGAAATCCGGCAACTAAACTTGCCCTAACAAGCAGCCCAAATGGTGCCGCAGCGTAGTGGCAGCCTCTCTTGGCTGTAATCCGGACCCCACCGATCCGGCACACTAACCGCGGTGTTGCCCCTCCCACTCCTGAGGGAACCAGGTGCTTGGTTCTGAAACATCTTTGTCCCTCATCTTCATCTTTAACACTCTGGCTCTGTCTGGGGACCCAACACATCATCACCCCTTCTACTAGCCCTACAGGATGGGGCAAGGAATTCCCATCTTCAGGGGCCACCTCAGTGCCAGTTTCTGGAAAGTGGAGAGGAAAGAAAGAAACAATGTTGAAGAAATGACAGTGAAATCATTAGGTCAGAGCATAAAGGGAAGTAGGGAGGGTCTGAGATCACTCCGGAAAGTCAGTCTAGAAATGGGAGGTCACATTTGAATGCAGTGCGAAAGCACGTGTACCTCATTCTGCATGTGACAGGGAGCTCTCATGGTCTCCAAGCAGAACGGTGAGGGGATCACAGTGAGGTAAAGATCCTGAAACAAAGTTACAGCTGGGAGACACCACCCTGCCCGGCCACCTCCCGGGCCCCACCTCATTTCTTTCACTCTCTGTCTTTGAATACTCCTTTTCCTTGTGGTGTAGCTTCTCGGTCCTAATGGATCTCACACACCTGCCAGTCTGGCAGCTGCTTATGGCATGGTCGGTGCCTGACACAGCCCCACACAGCAGCATCTGCGGCAGGAATCGGCGCCACCAGCACTGCCTGTCTTTCTGCTTCATTTCAAACTTATTTCAAAGAAGACGCGGGCACATGTTGGAGGGCAAGACAGTAGAGGGCCGTGTGGAGCAGAATGAGGGAGTGCTGGAGGGGATGCCAGCATTCAGTCCCCCAAACCTCCGCGGGCCCAGAGCTGGTTGCACCCCTGAAACTCTTGGGGGAGGGAGAAAGGGCACTGGCAGGCTGAACACCAGGGACAGCCCCAGACTGCCAGGATGAAGGTCCCCTGGCCAGACAGAATGTGTCCACTTGTCACTAGGCACCAAGTCTCGATGTCCCCGAAGACCTTCTGCCCCTCTTCACCTCTTTCCTGAAGCGTGGAGCCCGTTCTCTGTTACTCATGTATGCAAAGGTCACTAGAGACAAGCATCGCACCCCATCACACCTGCCCTCCCTGGCGACAGTCTAAGAAGCGGCCCCAGGACGGTAGAAACACCCACGGCTCAGGGGGATTCCGCTGGGGTGCTGCGGGAGCATTGAGCTGGTTCCTTCCCGGACGGACCTCCTGCCGGGCATCTGCCTTACATCTCATGATGGCATCAAGTTTCTCTGCTCCATCCATCTATCCCAGAGAGATGAACCCTGCCTGAGAGCATTTTTTAAAAAATTCTGCCTCCATATAAATATTAGGGAAGAAACTGGTATGTAAAGAAATGCTGTATATTAGAAAGCTGGGCACAGTGGTACATGCCTGTAATCCAGCTACTCAGGAGGCTGAGGCAGGATGACCTCTAGTTTGAGGTCAGCCTGGGCAACTTAGTGAGACCTTGTCTCAAAATAAAGTGAAAAGGGCTGGGGTGTAGTTCAGCACCGGCCCAAAGTTCTGGGTTCAATGCCCAGTACTACCGAAAAAGAGAAAGAAGAAGAGGAAGAGGAAAAAAGAGGAGGAGGAGGAGGAGGAGGAGGAAAAGGAGGAGGGGAGAAGAGGAGGAAGGAAGAAGAAGGAAAGAGTACAAGGATGTTTACTTAATGACACTGACAAGCAAAGCATTTGGAGAGCTGTCATAGTTGTAACTACGGTGTGAAGGAAGCTGATAGGTAGCACGGTTCACCTGTCATTGTGTTAGTTGTATTATAGAGATTCAAAATTCCAGAATCAGAAGTTAGGAGAAATCATTTCAATTCTGAAAATGTGGCTGAACTTTGCCTAAATATATAAAAAATGGAACAGTTTACGAGCATACATAATTGAAAACAAAGTTTATGAGGTAGCATATGTGTACAAAAAGCAACAACAATTTGATACAACTGTGTCAAAATTTCTGTTTTGTGTATTATACTCAGAAAGAAGCTCTACCATGTACATCGGCTGTTCAGGTGGTGGATGGAGCTTGAGCCCATGAGGACGAGTCAATGGAGTTTGAGTCTGATGGGGCCGCCATGTACGGCTGGGTAGGTTGTGTACTGACCAACCGCAAGACAGGGAGCAGCTTTTCTTAATAGAAGATGATGTGAAAGGTGCCTGCTTCAGTGATATGCTATGTAACCCACACGGCTGCGAAAAGTCCTCCATGAACTGTCCCCTCGAGGGAGAAGTAAAGCCCTCATGTGTGTCCTCAGAGAAAATAGCCAAGAAGGAAAATTTCACCTCATAACAAATTGCCTAGGGCTGGGGTGTGGCTCAGTGGTAAGCACTTAGCGTGCACCACAAAAAACCTGGTGTGTCGTTTAGGGATCAGAATCACTGTGCTCCCCTCCACCATTTTTTACTTTGCCCTCACGGTTGCGAGTCCCTCCTCACCCCAGAGCATTACACGTGCCGCCAAGCGCCTCTGTGCCCCTGAGAGAACCGGACTCCTCCACCTCCCCTCTCTCTGCGCTAGGCAGCGTTTCTTTTTTGTTTGTTTTTTTTACAGATTTTTATTAAAAATTTGTCCCAAATTACGCAAACTGACAGGCCATTACACGAGCTTTCCGACCATCCTGCGTTGTGCCTTTTGCTTATAACAACGAGCAACGTAAACAACCACATAGATGCAGCACTGAGTCCCGACTACACAAGGCGGTGTTTCCCGGCCCACAGTCTTGCCCCCGGACGCCTATTGCTTTGAATCCAGCATTTATGGGTTGGAACCCATGCTGGCCCCAACAGCGAGAAAGTTTCGTTGGTTTTCTTGCTTTCTTTCTTTCTTTCTTTTTGACAGTTTTGGACTCTCTTTTGAGAAAACCTTCAGCGCTTCCTCCCCTGTCATAAGCAGCGTGTTCCTAGCTCCAGCAGAACATTGAATGCCTTCTCCAGCGCTGCCCGTGCTAATAGCCTAGAACGACCTCATGGAATACGCTCCTATACGAGCCTAGCAAAAGCAATCCAATTCCAACAGATGATTTAGAACTGATTTAAGAAAAAAGAAATCTCTTGCAACTAGAACAGAAATGAATATGAGATGAGTTGACACCTATTATTGCATTCTTTCTTATTCTTGATAAAACGTATTTATTTCCTGACACATAATTGAACTTACGTATGCGGTACAGTGTGGCGATTCTATGCATGCATACAATATGTAATGAAAAGATCAGGATAATTAGCTTTTCCATGTCTTCATTTGTTTATGTTTGAGTCTATGAACTCCTGTTATTGCCCTTGAGACTTAGGGATAGACAACGCCAACCTTCACAGCACAGAGAGCCCCTGTGGGGTCCCCACTCCGGAGCCACTTTTACGTATCACTAGAAATTTCTTTGCCAATTCTTTCCTGCCTAACTAATACTTAAGAGTATCACACATTCATTAAATTATCGCAGGAACTTGAGTCTCTTCCAGAGAAAAGATGCTCAGGTGGTTTAGAAATGAGAAGACAAGATCTAAGGGGGAAAAAACAGTCCCCAGAATTAGAATTACTTAATCTAGAGAAGAAAAAGATCGCATCATGGTTCACTAATTCTGGCAAGTTTATTAAAAGTATTTGACATAGGATGCTGACCGTCCAGTTCTCCCTTCCTAGGGACAGAGAGGAAATGATTTTCAATTGCCTCAGGAAGGTCCAGTGCTGAAGGTCATTAAATGCTTACTGCCCAGAAAGGTGATAGTGTGACCTTTTTGGAAATGATTCAGGGAACTAAATTAGCTACCCACCTCAGCCATTTTAGGAACAACCTGGCCTACCTCTCAGAAATACTTGCCAGCCATATTTGTTGTAGGACAGTCCCTACAACACTTCTTGGCTTCCAAATATTGTGACTGTGTAGCTTCCATGTACTCTTCTTAGAGAAAGAAAGGGGGGTTGAAAAGGTACACACATCCGTGCAAGGTCGGGTTCTGGCCTTGCCTCCCTTGACGGTGAATCCTGGTGCCTGAAACACTTCAGCCCTCAGCCCCAGTGTCCTGACTGGAGCCATCCATCAGTGAAGATAAACATGGCACTAAGCCACTCTCCCTACACATCAGCATGATTTTTATTCCTCCGGCCTCCCCTTCCCCTTGTCTGGACATGGACTCTACTTCCCTGACCAGAGCGGAGGGCACAGGTCCAGACCAAACAAGTCAAGAGACTCTTTCTCCTAGATACTATGATTGGTCCAGGGGCGGGGATGTATTCAAAGGCCAGCCAATCAGAGCCTTCTCCCCAGAGTGGGTCACCTACAGGCACTGGGGACAGATCTTTGCTTCATTTCTGGATGTGAGGCTGCAGCCTAAAAGCCATTTCCCTGGAGAAAGCTGTGAGAACAGGAATCCAAGAACTTGTGGAACTGAGAGCATAAATTTATTAGAAGAACACTCGAGCCTTAGAATCAGCCTTCGTGTGGGTCCCACCCTGCTATTTTGTATGCTTTGGGCTTTTTTAGTAACACACTCCTTCCCTCCAATATAGGGAGACTGAGGCAGTAGAAGATTGAGTTTGAGGTCAGCCTGGGCTACATAGGTAGTTCGAGGTCTCCATGAACTACACGGTAAGACTTTGGTCTCAAAAAAAAACAAGAAAAGAAAAAGAAGAGGACGAGGTTGAAAATAAAGATGAGGACAAAGATGAAGAAGGAAGAAAAGGAAAAGGAGGGAAGAGGAGGAAGATCAAAGCACAGTAATACAAGCCTGAGCTATACTGCACTACAAAATAATAGCAAAAGCTATTTGCTCCTCAGAGAAAAAGAAGAGCGAAAACAGCCAGAAGGATAAGAGGAGAGGAGCTGCAAAGGGAGAAGGAGGCAGGGGATTATCCTGCAAGGAGTAAGGGCAGGTCCAAGAGGCTCTTGTCTTGGATCAGCAATGTAATACATGATTTTAGAGCATGCAGGTGAATTCCCCACAGCCCTGAATTGAGAAAAGCTCTGCTGCATGGAACTAGCTTCTACTCCAATGGGGGGAGGGTGGTGAAAAAGGGGCAGAAGTCCCAGGTGTGTTCACCATGAGGTAGATCTAAGGAAACACCACAAAATGCAGACAACAGAACTTGGATATCAGAGTTCTGATCAGACTTCCTCACGAGAAGGGAGGCTACACAGCATTTGTAGAACTCTAAGGGTAGCTTTTGATTTCCAGTGGGCCTGGGACTGAAACAGTCAGAAACCACCCAAACGGGGTTCAAACGCTGGGAAGGGACCCTGCAGTCATCATGCCTGTTTTGTGCTTTCACAGCAGAACTGACCAAGGACATAAATGGGGACACAGGCTCACATACAGCCCCAGAGTTTAAAACACGACAGCTATAAACACATTGTGCTAACACAGATGCAAGCAAAGGTCATGCTCTGCAAACCCGCCTTACCTTAGTAGTCAAATCTGCCAGATGAGCCACCTGCAACTGAGTCAGACATTGACTGGTCAGGATCAGGAGCTCTCAGCAAGTCGAATCCTTGATTTGCATACAGGAGCTAGATGCGAAATTTTGGCAGAAACTATATTACTCACCCCTTTTCCTTCCTTTGTTTGGGGTGCCACTAGCTTGATCTGCCCTTAGTAAGAGCTGCATTTTTTTTTTTTTTTGCTTGAGAGAGGTTGCAAATAAAAACCTTGCCTGTGTTCTTCTGGATTTGATCTTGTTTCTACCATTTCTAGACCTGTGAACTCTGTTATTATAACAAGATGGGAATCTCAGATGCTGTTAGCTAGATGTCCTGGGACCTACCGATCTCAAAAGACACCTGTGTTACCCAGGAATACACAGTTCTTGTTAGCCACTGAGATATTAAAATGTAGAGCAAATAATCACTTCAGGCATTATGATTTATTCCAGTCTAACATTTATCCTCTAGTGAAATAATATTGCACAGTGATCTAGGATGTAAACAGGAGCATCCTTTAACAACAGTGAAGTCAGCCCCTTCCTGTTCTACTTGGGATGGTCTAGAACCATCAGGAGCTGTGCAGGAGCCAGCAGGAAACAGGAATTGTGGACAGGAAAGCAGCAGTAAAGCAAATGCAATTATTGCACCTAAACTGTGGAACAGAATTCCAGAATGAAATTGATCCAGACTAGAATTACAGAGAGTACTGCTTCAAAGAACAAACTACCTTTTTAACATGCTAAGCTTATTCTGAAATTACTTTACCGTTACATTTTGACGAAAGAGATTTAATATGAGAGAAGCTAAACTTCCAGTAAGTCTTCCAAATGCCCTCGATTCATATTTACTAATGATGATTTCCAAAAGCTCATTCCTGCAATTCAGAGCAGGAAGCAAAGTGGGCAAAAGGCCGTGCATGGAGCAGTCTCCACAAATAATTGCCTGTCGGCTTGGCTCCTTGAAGAGAAACAGCAAGCTCACAGGACAGCACTTTGGTCTGCTGTCCCACTTGAAGACAGAAACAGAACAAGGCTTGAGGAAAATGGTTTTAGACTTTCAGGGTTACTTGAAATGTGGGCTTCTTAACTCCCAGGCAGTGGCTTAGATGAATCAATGGAGGCCCTGAAAATTTGTACCAGATTTTTTTGTATGTCTATATTATATGTCTTTTTCTGAGAAGAGGACCTATGGAGGGGATATGACACCCAGACATGTAAAAATATAATATAATATCTTTTTCCAGCAGTACTCTCTGACAGAACATTCTGCAATGATGGAAATATACCATAGTTGCATTGTCCAAACTGGTGACCATCAGCCACATGCAGCCATTGAGGACAGGAACTGTGATTCGTGTGATGGATTCTTTTTTTTTTTTTTTTTTGTGGTACCGGGGATCGAACTCAGGCCCTTGTGCTTGCAAGGCAAGCAGTCTAATCTCTGAGCTAAATCCCCAGCCCCTTGTGTGATGGATTCTTTATCCTATTTAATTTTAATTAATTTAAATTTAAATTTAAAAAGACAAACTAAAGAGATAAAGAAAAGTTGAGTAGTTGCCAGGCATTAAACGTTGGAACAAGGTTGCCTAAAAAGGAGTAGCCCAGGGGAATATTTTGTATCCATGACACATCTCAACTGTGGTGATTACCTGACTCCAGGCATTTGTCAAGTTCATGGACACATACCCTCAAAAGAGTGAATTTTATCCTACGCAAATGGACAATTAATTTCAAAAGATTTAATTGGCTACGTGTGGCTACTGACCACCATATTGGTTGTGCAGTAGGCCATTGCTTTAGAAGCCTCTATGTCCATGTACCAGAGGTGATTTCACTGGAGTTTCTTGATGAACAGATTTGCTAGCTCAGACATTGTTCCTCAGTGCCACTGGAATCAACATTCCTGCCTCCCCAATAAGGCAACAAGCCAAGTACCTGCTGACTCCCCATCCCAATCCCTCCATCCCAACAAAGGCAAGTCAGCTTTCCTTGGCAGGCAGGTAAATGGTGTCCAAAGTCTGAGACCAATGTCTCAAGTTTCAATCTCCAATCTCAGGACAGAGTAGCTATTTTTGCAGTGTTCCAAGACTCGTCCAGGCAACATAGCAAGCAAGGTGAACTAAATGTACAGCGCCATCATTAATATCCTCCATAGACAACAGTAAAAATCTTTCTCAAAAGCAATATCAAGTTCCCAGGCTCATGTTAACTCTTTCAAATACCACTCCAATTCTTTCCCTTTTTCCATCTAATAGGGCTCCCTTAATACGGGTCTGCAAAGTGAGTGGCATAAGACAACAGAAATACATTCTCTTATGGTTCTGGAGGCCAGAAGTCTGAAACCCAGGCATCAACTGAGTTGATTCCTTCTTGGAGACTTAGATGAAGAACGTATTCCGAGTCTCCTTTCCACCTTCTGGGGGTTCCTTTGCTTGTGGCAACAGCACTCCAATCTCTGCCTCCATCTTTACATGTATTCTCCTCCCTATGTCTCTCCTCTCTGAATCTCTGTATCCAAATTTCCCTTTTCTTTTAAAAACAGCAGTCATTGGATCAGGGCCCACCTTACACCAGGATGACTTCAGTTTAACTTGATTACAAAGATTTTATTTCCAAATAAGATTATTGTCTTACTTTCTCATTACTGAGACAAAATACCTGACACTCACAAATTAAGAGGAAAGGTTTATTTTAGCTCATGATTTAGAGAAATTTCAGTCTATAGTCAGCTAGTTCCAAGGCAGAGCAGTATCCAGAGGAACATGGCAGAGGAGAAACAGTCCATGGCCTGGTAGACAGGAAGTAGCAATGAGCCTCTTTTCTGCTTTTTATTCCATCCAGGCTACAAGCCTATTGGTTGGTGCTACCCACACTCAGGGTGAGCCTTCCCACTGTCCACACTAGAACTATGCTAAACCAATCAGTGGAGTAATCCAGTTATTACATACCCATGATCCAGGCACCTCCCAAAAGCCACACCTATGAGCACATGAGGCTTTGGGACAACATCTAGATATAAGCCATCACAGTTATATTCTGAGTTACTAGGGTTTGAGACTTAAATATACCTTTCTGGGGGAAGTCAAACCCATAAGATCACAGCCATCCCTGGGGCAAAATTCCTTCTTCCAGGGTGGGACATACCTGACTAGGTGTGGCTTCACCTCTGACAATCTTTAAGTGTGTTTGTGTGTGTGTGTGTGTGTGTGTGTGTGTGTGTGTTTCCATTATTGTGTTTTTACCATAATGTGAGTGTCCTCTTTATGGCAAAGGGAAGAGGGCCTGGCCCGTGTCCACCATCACTGAGTCTTTCACATACCAGACAGTCTTCTATACCCCTCGTCACATCAGAGCAGTTTTTCTTAATGGGATGGAGCATCTATTACATCTGTGGCCCCAGAGCTAGTTTGCAGAACACCCTGGGCCAACGGTTGAGTGTGATGCAATAAAGTTAGAGAAATTGGATTTGATTCCCAAATATGTGTCCTATTTCAAGTGACAGAACAAGCTCATATTTTGAGTCTGAATTTTCTCCTTAGTCATGTGTGAATACAATGCTTCCTTCATAATATTGGGGGTGTGTTGTTGTTGTTGTTGTTGTTGTTGTTGTTTGCAGGAGTTGCTGGGGATCGAACTCAGGGCCTCGTGCTTGCTAGGCAAGCGCTCTACTACTGAGCTAAATCCCCAGCTCCTTCATAGTATTGTTTTGATTATTAAATAATATACACACATGCAGCACTTAACAGCTAACTGTTAAGTGTTACTTTCTAAATCCTTCCCTTTTTGACTGTTTCCTTTCATTTCCCACACCCTTAGGGGCCTTGTAACATAAAAAAATCATTCCTATTTAATATAAAAATATAGACAAGAAGAGTAAATTAAAATACCTCTAATTCACTCAAAGAATATTATTATTTAAATTGTAGCATGTTTCCTTCATTTTTTAAATGGATATATTTACACACACTATTTCTGCAAGACTGGTTGCATTTTGTAAATATTTTTTGTAACCTCTTTCACTTAACAAGATACTACATTTTCATATTTAATTAAATAGTATTTTAAAGTCTGGTTTATAATGGCTGTAGAGTAATCCATCATGGGTATAACATAATTTCTTTATTGAGCACCCTCGTGTCTGCCATTTGGGCTGTTCCAAATATTTTGCTATTTCCAAATGTTTTACTATTTTATTATTTGTAAGAAATGTATTGGCAGAAGAAGTTGTGCACCTCTCTGATACTCCCTCTTGAAAGGTTTAAGAAATAGAATTACTTAAATCTACTCTCTAAATGACCATTTTATTTCTTCTTCACTTCCTTCTTCCTCTTCATTTTAGCTGATAACCATCTCTTTTTGTTTCATGGAGAGAGCAGAAATCATCTGAAGAGAACATCCTTATCTTTCCTTGACCAACTAACTCCACAAACTACCTTCATCTGTGCCCCCACACTATTTGCCCTTCTGCCCTCACACTGGCTCAGCTCACCCCTTCCACCTGGGCACTACATTCATGTCTATAACCTATTTCTGCAAAATTGGTTTCATTCTGTGGCATCTAACCTTCCTCCCCTGCATCGTTGCTGTTTTCCTCTTATTAGATCTAGATCATACCCAGTCCCATGAAAACATACTAATTTCTCTCTTAGTTTCCTATCACTGTTGTAATGAATAACAATGAACCTAGTAGATTAAAACAAGCATTTACAATCTTACAATAATGGAGATTGGAAGTCCAAAATGGGTTTGACTGGGTTAAAATCCAGGTGTCCCAGGCTGCATTCATTTCAGAGGATCTAGGAGAGACACCATTTCCTGGCCATTTCCACCTTCTACCAGCTCCCTGCATTTCTCCATGCTCCTTGGCTGGTGGCTCCTTCTCCAAAGTCATATGAATCGTCCTGCAGGCTCTCTCTGACTCTGAGCTTCCTGCCTCTCTTGTGAGGACCCTTGTAACTGGGCCAACCTGGATGACCCAGGATAGCATTCCCATCACACAATCCAGAAAGTAATCATATCTGCAGTGACACCTTTGCCACGTCAGGTGACAGGCTCACAGGCTTTGGAGATTCAGATGTGGAAAACTTGGAGAGTCATTTTCCTGCTGACTACACCCCTACTCCAGCTGAACCTGTATCACATCAGTGTCCTGCTCCTGACAAGGTCACCAGTTACCCCCACAGTGCCACATCTAACAGTCAGGTCCCAGTCCTGCCATGAGATGTGATGCAGTGGATGATTATTTCTTTCATGAAGCTCTTTAACGTTTTTAGGATTCCAGAAGTCCTGGTTTCCCCCTTATTTCAATTTCATTGGCTGCTCCTTCTCTCTTACTACACCCTCCCTTTCCTCTTGACCATTAAATGTGCACCTTAGGAAGCATTCCAGCTGCATCCACTCCCTGGTGACCTCGTTTAGCCCTATGGCTTACATATTTACTGAGCACACCCTGATTCCTATTTCCAGTCCCAGCCTCCCCTCTTTGTTCTCAGTCTCATTAGTACAATTGCTCACCTGCTGTCTTCCTAGTGATTCTGACAGACCTCTCCGATTCAACTTACCCAACGCTGCTGAACTCAAGATCCCTCCACCTCCACCTGTGTAATCTGTTGTTCTCCCCCTCATAAAGGGCACGGTGCACCCAGGTGCTCAAGCAAAAGCATGGATTCTTTCCCTCAAAACCACATCTATGCCATCAGCAAATCCTCAAGATGCTCTCTTTAGCCACCACCCTAGACTGACTCTCCTACCTTTACGACCCCCTCACTCTGGCCTTCTTTTCCTGGGTCCCTGCAGGTCCTCCTAGCTAACTGGATGGTGGTCATCCTGCTTCTAGTCCCACCTTGCATTCTGTCTCTGTATAGGAAGCGGAAATGGTCTTTAACATCCTAAATCAGAGCATGTTGCAGGTGCACTCAACACCCTTCTTGAGTGTGTGCAAGCCCAGGTTAGTATTCTATGGATCTCAGGCAGGTGACAGGGATAACAGGGATGCACATGAAGAGGACCCTGTGCATTGTCAGTGCTGCTTGGGAGTGGAGGCACTGAAGGAAGTTTGTTAGGAAACAAATGGTGCCAGGGCAAGGCTGAAAGCAGGATCTAGGGGCCAGGCAGTGCTCAGCGCCCTGGCTGTGATTTAGCAGAGACTCCAGGGAGTCTTGACAATACTGATGTGTGGGCACGCCCATCCCCACCCTGATTATGTAAACCAGAATCTCTGAATATCTGGCCCTTTATAAAACTCTTCAAAGGGTTGTACTGTGAAGACTGAGAACATGAAGACACACAGATCAGGTTAGAAGAAAAAGATGGCTGGATGTGAGAAGACAAAGTAGCTGAGAGGACAGGCTACTGATGGTCAAGCATGTGGAGTCAGAGTCTCTGCAGAGCTGCAGACAGAAATTCAGTTCTAATCACACTCATTTTCATGGACTGATCTAGGCCCTTTTTAGAGACATGATGGTTAGTTGTGGCAGTGGCACCGACTCTGTAGGTTCTTGGGTTCTATTGAAACAATGAGTCAGGATCATCCTGGCACAGGAACAGGCTTTTATTCTTATCCTTGAGCACACAGGAAAGCTGTGGGGTACAAGAAAAGACTGAGCCACACGAAGGACAAAGGTATACAACTTTTATGGCTTCTGTGAGGTAGGTGGTCTCTAGATATCACTGTATGTGGAAGTGGAGTTTTCATTGCGCCATTGATCTCCTTCGTCACACCTCTTCATGTGATACATGTCTCATTAACATCCTGTCTCCACCCTGGGGTGTGGTTTCACTATGCTAGTTAAATAAAGGTAACTATAGGTTATTTAGTGGCTATTCTTTTTTTTTTCTTTTAATACAGGTTTTCAGTACATAATGATTGCATTTATCATGGGAAGTTTGTATATGTATATAACACATCTTAATTCTATTTTGTCCCCTTTCCCTCTTGTCCCCTTTCCCTGCTCCCTCCAATTCTTGTTTTCCCTCTCATTCGAAAAAGCTGTTTCCATTTTTTCCTTCAGTTCTCCATTTTATAATCCCCTTTCCTTTCTTTCCCTCTCCCCTCCTGCCATCTCTTGTTCCCTTTCTTTTTTGAAAATTATCTTCCAACTTCCTATTATCTAGCCTTTATTTTGCTGTTTATTTATATTTTGGGTTTCTCACATAAGAAAAACCATGTGATATTTAAACTT
>PVJO010023923.1:9523-25238 GCA_004026905.1 Hystrix cristata
AAAAAAAAAAAAAAAAAAAAAAAAAAAAAAAGTTGATGGCATCTAGTGATTACCACTGAGCAGATATTTAGTTTTTACAGTGTCTACCAGGTTTGGCACTAACTGGAAAACAATTCTGGGGAAAAGTATGGAATAGTTGGAATGCTCAGTTTCTTCTGTCTGGACCAAATAAGTCTAGTTCTGCTCTTCATTGCAGCAGTTTGGGCTATTCTACCCTCTTTCAGGGTCCCTCCAATTTTAAAGGCATCGATGCCCACTGCTGTCAGGTGGTACTGTTTCTGTTAAACAAATGAGCAGTATCTACATAAGAATGTCTTTTTGTTATTCCTCAGAGCCTATTTCATTAAAATGTAGATCTACAGAGGCTTTTTTGGAGGCAGATCACTGGGTTTCATGTCTTACTGAATTGGATATACTGTTTCTGACAACAAACACAAGGGTAATTACATTGTGCTTGACATGGTACTAGCCTCTTCATCTGCACAGTGAAAAGTCTGGCCTCGAAGCTGTCTAAATCTATGAAATCAAATGGATCAAAGAAGAGACACACATTCCTCTGGACTGAAATGGAAATGAGTGTTTCCAGTATCTGTTGATCTGCCTACAACCAAGTAAGTCATTTCAGAGGAAGCTCTCAGCACTCCATCAAAATGACAGGGGTGGAGAGGGAGCAAACTAGGAACACACTTACAACTTTATTGCTATCGACTAGATAAGTAACCTTCATCACTCAAAGTGATGAACCCAACCAGAAACAGAAGTAAGACATTCATGTAGCAGTGCATTACTAGGACTTGAAGCCCATATGAGAAATAGAAAGAAACTGAACTTTGGGAAGACAGCCTCTCAGTATTATGTACTCAGTCATTATTTTTCCCGTGTTAGGTCACTCCCAGATACATTCGACTAATTCTGTAATTAATGTCTTTTTAGTGCAATTGCAAACTGTGCATGAACTCACTAAATAGTTATCAGGCATGGGCCAAGTAGCATGCTGGTACTTTATATAAGATGATCTCAATCAGTTTGCCCAGTGATATCCATATCCTGTATAACTTTTACCATCAATATCCTCAGGATGAAAAAACTGAGTTAACATAAGTTAAAAAAATAATTTCACAACGCTCCAAAACTAGTCTAATCCCAAACCACATATTCTAAATCACTTAAAACGTCTAAGTAAGACATCTTAAAGCTCTATATGTGATAATAAGATCTTGGATAAGATGAGAGAATAAAGTAGGTTTTAAAGTGTCTGTTGTGAATTTTCTAACACAACATGATTCTGATTTTCTCACTTAAACAAGAAGAAGCATGTTACTAATTATGCTTAGGGTTAAGAATATGTGCATGATTTAATTAAAAATGTATAATAAATCATGAAAAATTAATGTCACACATCTCAATCTGGTAAGAAAAAAACTTTTTTTTTTTAACTTTAGGTTAGTTGTTGGAGTCTATGAATGTGGATTTAAACCACCAAAGCTTGAGTACATTTTACTTGGACATAAGGCAGAGAGAAAGAATTCCTATTTCTGATGTAACAGGCTTGGATGAAAGAAGCTAATGAGAAGCCCTGACGTGAGTGTCCTGTAACGTTGTATGTTGGCTGGAAGGAGCGATGGAACTCTTCCCAGAATGATGTCTTTAAACCCATTAAATAATATATATCAGATTAATGTATCTACACTTAATATACAGTAAGAAACAAGATCTAGAAGCAAGTCTAACCTGCGTTTGTAACAGGAGTGAATGCAAAAGGTATTGAGAGATCTGTAGCAACAAGTATGGTGTGATATGAAAAAAAACTTTTTCTGTTGGTGACAAAGTTGCAGAAGCTGCTAATAATTGTGTGTTGTGGCACTTACATTCACACTGGAAGATAAGGCTAATTTTTCTTATATTTGAATGAAAATAAAGATGCACCTTTTTCCCTGCTCACGTGCACCTAGGGCAGGGATGGCGAACCTTTTTGAGCTTTCAATAATAACAATCAGCCAGGTGTGCCACGTATGCTATAGGTTCGCCACCGCTGACCTAGAAGATGCAAAGGTTAGATCAGGACTCCTGTTCGAGTGAATGAGAACAAGGCCAGATGCTAGCTGGGAGAATGTGCCTTTGAAAGATAAGACTTCGTCAGGAAGTGGGGCTGCTGCAAAACCTATTTTGCTTGTGCAGTGGATCCTGTGAAACTTAAGTCAAAGCTGAAAAGCCAGGAAATAAAAAATGAAGGTGCAGCATTTAAATACTTCTCCCAAAGAGATCGATAATAATATATCTATTCTGAGGAAGTGTCCAGATTACGAGAGTTACCTTATTTGGGGAAAATAATGGACAATGTTTAGAACAGGATGATTGGTACCACTTCAATAATAAGTGGTACCAAAATAAATAGGCTATTCCCCTTAAAGATTTGCCATACACAGTAACAAAACCAGATAATGACTGAAGAGATTTTCCAACAGATTTTTATACCACTGGTCAGCAAATAATGACAATAACATAATTCGCTATATAAAATAAGAATAGGTGAGTTGAAACTAAAAATAAATAAGAGTAAATGAGTAGGAGTGAAGGGAAATTTCAGTATTGTACTGCATGTCTATTAATAAAGTGGTAAAAATGACACAATTATAAAATCACCATTTTGCAACCAACGTAGTAATAACAGATGTAACTAAGGGTAATCAAATGCATGAATAGAAAGTGAAACCTTAATTATCAACAGCATATACACATGGAATTAAATTATTGTCTCATAATTTACTTACTAATTATACAGTTTTAAAAGAGTGGCTGATAAGTGACTAACCTAAACTATAAACCCCAATTGAGGGGGATTTACACGAGCAAGTAGTCTGGACTTATGTTTCTTCCTTCTTTTCTTTCCTCTTTTTCTGATTGTTTGCTATGTTCAAAGTTTAAAAGTATTTTAGTTACATGTAGAATTCTACTTTGAGAGTTATGTTCTTTTTAGGAAATTAAAGACAAATTTTATTACCACATGATTTTATTGGACACATGCAAAAGGAATCGAATGATATTTTAAAAACTCAGTGTGGGAAAGTGCTATTGAACTTTATGATAGCGATACTTAAGCATATAGTGAAGATTTAGACTATCTGCATCAATAAGCTTCTGCTATTATACTAGTTTTCTATCATTGCTGAAACAAATGACTAAAATATGATAGCTTAAAATAATCCAAATGTATTCTTTCACAAATTCTCTCACAATTTCAAAAGTTGCCTAAAATCAAGATGTTGTTGGCCTTCTTTCTAGAGGCTCTGGGAGAGAATCAGTTTCTTTTCCCTTTTGGATTTCTTGAAACTGTTTATACTCTAGATCATGATCCCCTTCTTCCATCTTCACAGTAAGACAGCATCCCTCTCCCTTTGCCATCTCTCTGGTTCTTCCTCTTCTGTCTCCCTCTTCCATATTTAGGACGCTTGTGATCCTATGGAGCTCAACTGGATAATTTGGTATAATCTCCCTATTTCAGGTCAATTGAATAGCAAGGTTAATTTTATCTGTAATCTTTAAAATGGATTTCTTGCAGCATCCAAGAGTGTTGCCTCTGGTACTGAAATCGAAGAATTAGGAGAGGTCACTAGGAAACTAAGACTGGTTACCCCTCAAATGGAGTTCTTTGGGTCTCATTAATCACTCAGTGAAGTGATACATTGAAATTAGATACCTGGAATGGAATGCCATGGATGTTATGATGCAGACTTTCAGTGTTTCTGCTGGCTGTTTTTCCTTTGCCTAGTTGGAATGTCTCCACTTTGGCCTCCCCAGTCTGAGCTCTGTATAGCCATCCAGGCCTGGCTTGATTCTTCTTTATTGTAAAACCTTTCTGCTTACTTCATCCCCTAATGGTTCTCTTTTTGCCAAACATCCATCAGACGCACACCACGTACTTTATAATTTCCTTCGTAATTTCTCTATTTCATTGCTTACCATTATTTCTTCATCCTTGTCGTTGTTGTTGCTGCCACTTATTGAGCCCTCACATGGGTCAGGCTATGTATGAAACGAACTCTCTCTCACGCCCTGTTCATAACTACCTCTCAGGGTACTTACTGCTATCCTCAGTCTGCACAGACCCAGGTTCACACAGGCCATAGTGGGAACATAGAAATTGGAACCCAAACCCATCTGACATGACTGCTGCTTCTGACCCATTTGCCCTGCTGCTCCAGCGGATGCTTCTTTTGTTCTTAGGTAAGCTCCTCCACAGTGGACACGCCTTTATGATCTTTCCACAGCTCCCCAAGCTCTCACCACAGACTTCACCATACGGCAGGAGCCCATTCCCATACTTACGTATGGGACGCACAGACTTGGCACAAGTAGGGGCTAGAAGCAGAAAGGTGCCATTAGCAATGTAAATTGCCTCAACTTTAGGTTATTGCACGAATGAAATGATTGTACAGCTAGGTGAGAAACTGATTCCAGAAATTTTTGTTTTGTGCCTTTAAGGGATGCCCAATAGATTAGGAAAATCTGGGGAATTCCCTTCAATGGGTTTGGAAAGGTGACTATGGTGACTTCAGTCAGGGAGCCGTCTAACAGAAACAATGTAGCTAGGAGATTATGAATGTCTCTAACCACAGAATTTACATTTTTGACATCCAAGCAGTTGTCACCAAAACAAATAATTCCCCTCAAAGGAGTGGTCGTGGTTATGTCCAAATCCCTGTGGGCCTGCTTGCTACTTTCAGCCTACCCTTTGGGGGAATCAAAGTGTGTGTTAGTTCACAGAACCCCACCCCAGCACGAAATTCCAGAGCACTTACACTTGTGTTTAATGATAATAATTAAGGATTTAAAGGGGGCTCTTCGACACTGACAGATGATGTATTTTATTGTCCTGCAGCTACGTATCACTTTGCAGACCAGGACATCCCCTAGCATACGGTACCCCCGAAGCTGTGCCTTGTCCAAAGTAGCACAGGTACATTCAAGAATGTTTTTCAGACTTTCATGTGCTCTGCGCTCCTGTGTGGCTTCTTGGGACACACCAGAGCTCTCGGAATCTGTGTGAACTGCAGAGGAGGCAGGGCGTTCTCAGGACTGTCCCTCGGTGCTCCTGCTTCCAGTAAACCAGCCAAGCTCAGGCTTGAAGAAACTGATGAAGTGATACAAGGGACAGAGGGAAATGGCCATTGCTCAAAAGCAGGTATTGGGCCAAGATAAGGCTTTTAGAAAACCTCAGGCAATGTGGGGCGGAACCTGGGAATATTTCCTGGTTCTGCATATACATCCTGCTTTGTTTCTGAACACGGCCTGGCACGGAGCAGGTGTTTGTGGGTTGGATAAAGATGTCTTTCAGCTCACTGGCACTGTGTTCTCCTTTAAAACAGTCACTGCCGAGGCCAGAATTAAGCAGGACTTTATAGCTAAGAAATCCTTTAGAGTTGTTCATTATCAAACCTGAGGCTTCACCCAGCCCACTTTGTTCTTATACGTTTTTGCCTAGCTCTCTGGGTCTGAATGCAGTTTTCTCTTGTGGCGGAATCCACCACTTTGGTCTCTGGACTGCTCTTTCTGGCCATCTGACCATAGTGACATGTCGCACTTGTCAATCCTGTCCCCTCGGCATCCTGATCTGGGCTAGACCGAGGGTCTGACATCAGAGTGCCTCAATTCACACATCTCTGTGCACCATCAAAAACAAGTGAAATATGATCAAATTGGTCATCCTTTGGCACTGAGAATAGGCAGGACCTGGAAGATGGGAGCATTCCTTCCCACATCCCCATCCCACACACCTTCTTGGCACAAGCAGCGTTTTCTCTTGCCCACAGCAAGTCATACAAGTAATATCATTTTCTGTGGGTGCCACGGATGAAGATATCCGGAAGGTATCAATGCGATCACGGATGCAAATGACCATGACTATTTACACAAGTGGCCTGAACGTGAAAACCTTAGTGGTGTTTTAGTGGATAGTTACTCAAAGATTATTTTATATCTCTAGTTTGATAGTTATGATTATTTCATAAGATTACTTATGACAAAAATACATTAAAATTTATACATATAAATTAATAATAAATAATGAGAAAGAAATAAGAACTTTGAGGAGGTAGGTATGTTTACTCACTTGAACATTCTACATTATATACCTATATCAAAACCTTCTATGGTAACCCCATGTATATATATATATACAATTTTTACATGTCAATTAGGAATATAAAAATAAGGTTCAAAGTTAAATTAAGGGGTTGAGGATTTAGCTCAGCGATAGAGCCCTTGCCTAGGAACACAAGGCCCTGGGTTCAATCGCCAGCACCCCCCAAAAAAATTAAATTAAAATCCTATTCGAATAAGAGGAGTGTTAATATTCAATGGATTGGTTGAATCATTCATTCCAGGGATTGGAAAACTTCTCCTGAAAGCAACCAGGTAGTGAGCAGTTTAGACATCAAGGACAAAAACAGCCACAAATAAGTACATAACTGAATGAGTGTGATTGTGTTCCCATAACTTTACTAACTAAAATTGGTCTTACATAATTTTCAGTGTTGTTAAACCTTCATCTTTTGATTTTTTTCAGCCACTTAAAAATAGAAAAGTACTCTTACCTCACAGGAGGTATCAAAAGAGGCAGCAGGCTGAATGTGTCCTACAAGCTTTCTGTACTGAGTCTTCATTTTCTCAACTCACCTCTTCTTGCAGATGAGGAAAGTGAGGCTTACTGAGATGGAAGGTCTTTTCAAAGCTACTGGGACTGCTGGAAAGATAGAAGTCTGGTTCTTCGCCTGCCACTTTCCCACTAATACAAACTAAACGTCGGCTGCGGGCTTAACAGAAGTCAGGAGCCGATGCTCCCTCAAGGGCTGCACATGACAAGACCATGGATGAGGGGAAGGAGAGGAGTTAGGACCTGGAAGGGGCTGGGGGTACAGGTAGGAGCAACACAGAGTGTCAGGGGCTGGTTACATTACCTGCATTAATGTACTAAATATTTTTTTTAATTCGAGAATTAAGAATTTTATCATGTAAAATTATAACCTTTGAATTTGGAAGAGATATTAGAGACCCTTAAATCTAATTTCCAGAAGAGGAGAATGAATGCCCTGAACAAATCTTAATTATGAAGGAGCTACCACTAAGACTCACCCTGTTTAAGGTCAGAGGTCTTTCAGGCTACTTTGCCTTCCACTGTCCTTAGTATTCTTCCCAGCCTGGCTTGTAGGATTCCAATGGGAGATGATCAGATCCTTTCTTTTTAAAGAAAGAAATACTTTACTGCAGAGCAAAATCCTCTCCTCAGCCCATGTTACTTTCTGTATCCTCACAAGTTTTCTTCTCAGTGGTCTTCTTCAAAAAACTCTTAGTATCTATTACATATCAATAGCTAACTTCCTGGCATGAGTAGCTTTTCCATAAATGGCAATAATGGATGGAATGAAGAGAATTTGCACTCAGGTGGGGTCCATGAAGTATTCTCATGCATATTCATTAGGCTAAGTTAGTCTTATGTAGCAAATGGCCCTAAAGTTTCCTTGGTGACCTTTTTTGCATTTACTAGTGATATGTTGGGAGATTTTTTTTCTTATCCTTGAACAGCTGTCTGAAGTTTCTTATGCTAGACTCTCTTTCAGGCCAGGATGTATTATTTCTCTTCCGCCCCATGACAGAACCTAGTAGCCTATGTACTTAATATACCCCAGCTGAATGGATGAAGGGCAGTCTGTCCCTCTCCTCCTTCCCTAGCCTCCTCTTTCCTTTCCTCTTCATACCTTGTGAGCAGCCACGCAGGTGTCAGGGAGCTGAGCACCTCAGCAGTGTTTGTACATACAGACACATCTGCCATTTAAGAAGGCGGTTCAAATGACATGAAGTCTGTGTCAGATAGCTATTGCTACCCATGTGTTCAACATGAATCCTTGCATTTCTGTCTACAAAAAGGTGATGTTGCTGGGTGTGGTCGCACATGCCCATAATTTCAGCACTCAGGAGACTGAGGCAGAAGCATCCCTGAGATTTCAAGGCCAGTCCGAACTTTGCAGTAAGACCCTGTCTCAACAAAAAGAAGGGGTTGGGGGCTTAGCTCAGTGGTAGAGCACTTACCTAGCAAGCACGAGGCCCTGAGTTTGATCCCCAGCACCCGCCCTCCACAGAAAAGTGATGTAGCCAGTGTGAAGCTTTGCTATGGTTCCTGGAGTCTATGTCCACCCCCACTTCTGCTCTCCCTCCTCTGTCTTAGCCTCCTCCTCCTATGGCACTGGAGGTGCATATGTGCGTCATTAGCAGCCTCGCACCGTGCCTGGAACATCACTCCATCTATGAATAGCTTTTAACAGCCTCCTTCAAGCTTCCTCTCAGGGCTGCCCTGACTCACCTACACTGGAACGGAGCACTTTGACTGACAGTTCACACTAGTGTCCTAAGTTACCACAATGTGGACACTAGAAAAGAGGTACAGGAGGAAATGATTCCTAAGAACGCCCTCCCCCACCGAGGTAATAAATCCAGAGCAAAGAGGAGCCAAAGAAGGAATATTGTTAACACCTGGAGAGCTGTAATGGGCGGTTGTGAAGTGATTGTTTGGGATACGAAATTTGTGATTTTTTTTTGAAAAAAGATACCTCTCGGGTTTGGTTTTGATTTAAAAGTGAAAAAGAAACTTCCCTGAGAAAAGCTGTTTAGGTATCCAATTTGCAAGTAGCCAAGCCGGAGGGAAAAAGGATTTGCAGAAGGCAAATCCGGATCGTCCGTTCCTGAGGGATGGCTGCTTACTGTCTCTCACGTTGAATTCACAGCTTCTGCCTCTAATTGGCAACAGGAACACAGCCGGGCAGCAGCCAGCTGCAGAGCCTGCTCTGTGGGCTTCCGGGGACCATTCCTGGGACCATTCCTGGCACAGGCAGACACAGCTGCTTCACACGCCCGGAATGTGTGGGAACAGACCGGCTTGGGCCTTATGTAGGATGAAACCAGCCAGAGAGGTTTTTCCAGAAAGAGGTAACCTCATGGCTGTTTATTAACAGGACAATGGATTCATCCAATAGAAATGTTTGGTGGTGTCTGCTTAATTGTTCTCAAGCAGTTATTATGGCAATTAAGAACATTGCAAAACCTCGTCTAGACTAGTATTAAAAAGAACCTGTTGGTGATTGCTTTTCGTTGGAGAGAGCAGATAAACAGTTCATCTCTGAATCGCACTTGGGTGTTTACTCAGTCTGTCTCCATCTCTCTCTGTCTCTCTCTTTCTGTCTCCACATAGGTTACAGCTTTTCCTGGCTTTTCACGAGCATGAGCTATTTTGAGGGCACAGTGAGCGTGCAACTACATTGAACACTTCTTTCAGACCTGTAACTCCGACATGCAGTACCTGATGTATAAGTAAGTTTGCTGTTCCCAAAAGCAATGACTATTAAGGTTTGAGTTTTCGTTTTCTTCATGGGAAACTCCAGCTAGAAGCAAACTAGAAAGAGAGGAAGAGCTTCAGAGAGTAAGGCAGGGTTCACAGACATGGTTACAGGGAAGATTCCCATTTCCAAAAATACTGCAACTTCTGGAAACTCCATGAGTAGAGTCTTCTGCAACTCACCTTTGCTTCTGCTTCTGTGAGTCTCCACTGCTGTGTTGTCTCCTACCTCTTGTAGTGATGCCTCTTTCTTTCTTCAATTGTCGTCCACAACTGGGCACGTCCATAAGTCTCCCTTCTTTCCAAAGTCAGTGCTAAGTGGAGAATTCAACTCACCTTCTTAACTCCATGCTGAATTGTTTCTTTTCTGAGAGTTACAGCATTTTCTATCTATTCTATTCATCAGTGTATTTAACTCTATGAATCCTTCGTTTGTTACTTAACATTTTAATGGGTGTGTATTATCTTCTCAATTATGTGGTGCATCCTTAGGGACAGTCTCTGGCATCAACAACAGATTCTTACATAAAAGGCTTTTAATAAAATACTTATAATTTGAAGATGTTCCTTTTTTAATTGTACAACCATTTTGGAGTAATTTTGGATTTATAGAAAAATTGAGTGGAGAGTATAAAAATTCTCATGTATTTTACCTCCAAATTACCACATCCCCTTTCCTAGTTTCTCCTACTATAGATATCTTACATTAATAATGTATTTTGTCATAATTTACTAGCTAATGCTGATATATTATTATTAGCTGAAGTTTGTAGTTAGATTAGTGTTTACTTTTAGTGCTGTAGATTCCGTATCTTGACAATGTCTTGTATCTACATCGCAATTCCACAAATAATATTTTCACTGTCTTGTCCTACATCCCCAGTGCTCTGTTATGCCCCCGAGCAAACCCCTACCAAGCACTGACCATTTTGCCATCTCTATAGTCATGTTTTGTCGAGAGAGTCATATAAGTAGAACCAAGCATTGCATAGCCCTTTCAGATTCACTTCTTTCTCTTGTCAATATTTATTTACGATTCTTCCATATTTCTTGTGGCTGAATAATATATTCCTCTTTGACTTTAACAATATCTCATAGTTAAGATTAATACAGTTTTATCTATTCACCTACTGAAGGACATTTTTGTTGCTTCCACATATTGGTAACTAAGAATAAAGCTGCTATGTACAGACTTTTGTGAGGGCATAAATTTTCAACTCATTAGAACATATACCAAAAGGTGCAATTGCTGGGTACTAAAGTATATTAGCTTTGTAAGAATCTGCCAAACGATATTTCGAACTGGCTGTAACATCTTTACATTCATTCTCACCAGCAGTGAATGAAACTTTCAGTTCCTTTGATGATGTTTTGAGACTGGGTTTTGGTAAGCAGAAAATATAAAAGACTTATTTGTGGAGTAGGAGTAATTGAAAACCACCCAGGCCTACCCTTGGACTGTCTTTCCATAAACAATGAGGGGTAGAAGACAGGAAGGAACTACAGAACCAAGCAGACCTAGGTGACATTGTCACCCTGCTACTCATCCACTATATGGTTAAAAACAAGCTCCTTCCTCAACCTGAGACCCATTTTCTCTTAAATTTGGGACAATAGTACCAACTTCCTCAGATTCTAGTAAACATTGTAAGAGGTACTATACATGAAAAGACTGACATAGCTGGGTGTGGTGGTATATGCTTCTAATCCCAGCATTTGGGAGGCTGAAGCAGGAGGATTGCCATGAGTTCGAACCCAGTCTGGGCTACATAGTGAATCCAATACCAGCCTGAACTACTACACAGCGAAACCCTGTCTAAAAAAAAAAAAAAAAAAAAAAAGACTGACATAATCTTGAATGTACAGTGAATACCACCCAATAAGACTTTCTCATTCAAACACTAGGAGGACTAAGTTAATCTTCATCAGATTGTTAGTGAAGATTTAAAAATAACCGGTATTTAGTTCCTCTGTTTCAACTTCCTTCATTATAATTGTAAAGTTATATGACTAACACACACACACACACACACAAAATGACCTCAGTGTCCTTAACAAAAGCGAAACCTCCCAGCTGCTATTTCCACCAAGTTAAAAATTGAGAGTGAAGAAATCACTCAGATTCCTTGACTTATGGATATCTCAGACTCTTGAGTACAAGGCTGTGTAGCTCTGAAGGCTCACGAACCCTGGTCTTTCCTTCGAGAAAATTGGCCAGCAGCATCTTAAAAATTTGACATAATTGCAGCCTTTACATAGATCAACAACTGCAATCACCCTGGAATATTTTCACTCCTTTTCTTGGGCAGTGTTCATGTGGTGGGTCATATTTTCAGTTTTCTGTTGCTTTTACTCTATATATGTGAAGACATACATGTTGGCTGAAACCTAATTTCTTTTAAAAAATTTTAAGTATATATTAGATCCTGCTTCTCAGTCCCCAAATAGTTACCTTTAGCTTATCAACCCCTTTGGCTTTTGCCTCAACGCCTTGCTGCATATGACTATCTTGATCTGTTAGCTTTCAATTAAGGACCAGTTAAAATAAAAGTGAGTGAATCTAATAATAGAGCTTTATTGTCCATGTGGGCCTGGTGTTACCACATTGGTCATTATTATAGATAAAACCAACCTGTAAATTATTGTTTAGGTATTATATCTGTATAACACTGTGCTTGTATAAAATGATATATAAAGATCAGGAACTCAGACTCAAAGATGAGAAAGTTATGATTTTTCCATGCTGATGGGTTTCTTTCTGTAAATAAATTATAGTTCAGTGGCCAGAAAGGAGCATTGTCTATTGGCTTCTATTACAAGATATGCTCCGTCTTTTCCCGTATTTTATAGAAAGATCTGGTATTGTAGTTGACAAAAGAGCACAATAGGTGAGCTGATGAAATAATAATTTCATTAACAGGAGATTGTAAGGTCCTATATTTCAAAATTTTATATCGAAACTACAAAGGCTGGTAAGTAGAAAGCATACTTTGGTATGAAAGGAAGATTGGTCACATTTAAGCAGGAGTCTGAAAAGACCCTCTTAGTACATTATTTACAGGGAGAATGATACTCTGGAATCAAATTTTAGCATAAAACAGGCATGGTGCTTCCTGTCTGTAATCTCAGTTACTGGGGATGCTAAGACAAGAGGATTACAAGCTCAATGCCAGTTTGTGCAATTTGGCAAGACCCTGCCTCAAAATACAACAAAGAGGGCTGAGGATGTGGTGCTGCAGTTCAGTGGCAGGGTGCTTGGTTAATGGGCACAGGCCCAGGGTTTGATCCCCAGCACTGAAAAATCAAAGCAGCAACAATAAAAAAGCTAAAGAGTACAGCTGAAGAGTAAGGAAGTTGTTTTAATTTAAGAAAAGACGGCTGTAAAGAAAGAAGAGCTATGAACTGGGTCATGGCTTAAATGTTTATATTTCCACAAATAAGTAAACTAAGGTGATCACATTGTATATTTCTAAGCTGTGCTTCATGTTTCCAATTGCAGATCATGAGGAATAGATTTGTTATTTTATTTTATAGGGTAATATAATAATGACTAAAGTATTATCAATATAATACTAATAAAAATAATCATAGTTTTCTTTTAACAATGTTAATTTTAAAGAGGTTGGTGATTTCCTCCTAGGCTAGTTATTTTAGGTATCATTAGGCATCAATGCTACTTTAAGCAACCATTAAAATTTCTGTATGCCCAGGACAGAAAGTAGAAATAACACAAGTCATTACTTGATTATGGTTTTATTTTTAAAATTATTTTTAACTGACATACAAATTAAATATATTTATGATGTACAACAAGACATTTTAAAGTATGTATACATCAAGAAATGACTAAATCAGTATGTCACTTCTTTGTTGTAAGAATGCTTGGCGTCTGCTTGCTTGGTGATTTTCAAATATGTGCTGCAGCTTTATTAACTGTAGTCATCATGTTGTAAAATAGACGTCTTGAATTTATTCTCCTACCTCACTGAAAGTTTGTATCCTTTAGTCATCACCGCCCCACCACCTCCTTTACCCAGACCCTATTCATCACCATTCTCCTCTCTGCTTCTATGAGGTCAACTTTTCTAGATTCTACATGTATGTGAGACCATGTGGTATTTGTCTTTCTGTGTTTTAAAACATAACATTATAATGTTGTTTCCAAGGAGTATATTTGGCCTGTGCCTATTCATATGCATGTTCAGATAAGAAAATGCCACAAAGATTGCATAATAGTTGCTGCTTCTGGCTCCCCTAATTCTCTCTCAAAACTGTGGCTGACACAGGCCCTTTGTTGGGCCCTTCCCTTACCAAATCCCCTTCTGCAGTAGATTGTTTATAGAAAGGTTCACAACCACTTCATTATCACCACCATCCATACCTTATGTAGCATTATTTAAGGTTCATCTTATCAAATGGTAGAATCTCTTTCTTTCACCCCTTTCATTTGAGATGCTCTTGTAACATGATTTCACCAATAGAATGCAGAATAAATAATGTAGTGCAAATGGTAGACCTAAACTTAAACAGTCCAGGAACAGATATATTTTTTTCTCGCTTAGAAACATAATCTGGAGTCAAAATAACAAGTCCAGGGTTCTGTGGTGGAGCATGGCAAACCAAGTGGAATGGAAACGATTATTCCAGCTGAGGCCACTTCAGGCCAGATTGAACTGGCAGCTGACCAAATAGGGAAGTGTGTGGTCAGCTAAGATCAGGAGGACAGCTCTATCGAGCCTTCCCCAAACTGCTGATCCTCAGGTTTGTGAGCTAATTAGATGGTTATTTTTTGAGCGTCTAGATTGTGAGATCGTTTCTTAGCAGGAGCATTCATTATACATTATAACATCACACATAATCTATGATATTAACTATACAGAAACATATAAATAATTTATCAGCAATCCAACATCTAAAAGGGTAACAATTGGTGCAGCAGGGATCCTGCAGAAGTCTGCCAAGGACAGTTTCTGTTTTTATGATCTTCATGGTGTGGCAATAATTTTTTTTAGGAAAAGAGTGTGGACTTTTACATGGTTAAAATTGTATATGTTGTCTGCAAAGTACAGTAAATAGAAATTAAACTTTAGGCTAGAGAGTAGAGAAAGACTTATTTTACCAAAAATTTTAAAAGATCTTAATAAGATATTAAGTTTATATCTAGGTATCATCATTAATTGATTAGTTGTAATTAGACGAAGTTGGATGTTTTAGAGAAAATTTTAAGTCTAAATTACCTATTAAGATTTTATTTTTGCTAATCACTGCTTTTCTTACAAAGATTAAGCAGAAAGAAAAGCTTACTATTTAAGTTAAATTTCTCTCTGGGCGAAATTATGTAAAAACAAAAGAAAAACTTATTTTTCTAGAATGGGTAAAACCCAAATGAAGAGTTATGTTCACACAAAAACCTGCAAATGAATGTTTATAGCAGCTCTACTCAAAATTGCTAAAACATGGATGAAACCAAGATGCTTTTCAATAGGTGAATGGGTAAACAAACTGTGTTTCATCCAGGTAATACAAAAATATTCCACACTAAAAAGCCCCAAAAGACATAATGGAAACCAAAAGGCATAATACGAAGTGAAAGAAACCATTCTGAAATAGCTATACACCGTATGATTCCAACCATATGACATTCTGGCTAAGGCAAAACTACAAAGAGAATAAAAAGATCAGTGGTTTCCAGGAGTTTGGCAGGAGGGGGAGATGAGTAGATAAAATACCAGGGATTTTTATGGCAGCAAAACTATTGTATATTACACTAGAATGGCTGATATACTCTAAAAACTCATAGACACCCAAAGTGTTCTAATATAAACAATATATTTTGATTGGAAAAAATATGAAAAAGTTGGTTCTTCAGATGTAACAACCATACTACATATGGTTGTCACATATATATGAAATGTTGATGTGGGGCAACCCAGGGGGTGCTAGTGGTTAGAGCAGGAGTAAGCTCTGCATTTTCTGCACTGTTTTACTGAGAGCTTCAAACTACATAATAAAGTCTGCATTTAAAAATCAAATATCACAAAGAATCAACAACTGGGACCTGATCTTATTAAAAAGCTTTTGCACAGCAAAAGAAACTACCAACAGAGCGAAGAGACAACCCACAGAATGGGAAGAAATTTTTGCCAGCTATTCCTCTGACAAAGGACTAACATCTCGAATATATAAAGAACTCAAAAAAATCAGACCCCCCAAATTTAAAGACCCAATCCAAAAGTGGGCAGCAGAAATGAATAGACACTTCTCAGATGAAGAAGTAGAAACAGCAGACAGACATATGAAACAACGTTCAACATCACTGGTCATTCGAGA
>PVJO010023924.1:0-25249 GCA_004026905.1 Hystrix cristata
GAGGAAATTATACTTACATCTAATATCAGTGTGCAAAGGTGATAGAATGATGAAGAGAATGTGATAAAACATCTTATTGAATATCTTAAAGTTTTGCATTATACCCAGACTAACTCGTCTGACTCAGTCTTGAAGACACAATTTAAATGCTTCTACTATCAATGTGAACACCAATCATAAATAAATTTAACAATGTGTATTTATGTGAGATCACTTAAGTAATTAGATAAAATATCTATATGGCCTATAGTGATTTCAATATGAAGATGTCAATTATCAATATACATATTGTATTCTTTGTGTCTTATACCAATCATTTTAGTTAAAATAGTCTACAGAAATTATAAAATATTAAATAAAAGCGATGAAAATTTTGGAAGAGCATCGACAGCTCTAATTTAATTCTCTTGCTATCAGCGACTGGTTGGAAGCTGCTAATATAAATCCACGTTGACAGTTTGATAACTCTTTGAATTCTATGATGGAAATAATTGCTCTGTAACTATGCAGATTAACTACCATTTTACTGGTTCCAAAGAAATCAATGCAACATCACCCAAAAAGGATTATTATATAGTCATTCATGTAGAAAGTCTTTGAAAATCAATTCAAAGGTTAACTACTACAGCTGAATAATTAATTTATTATGAAAAACCTTAGAAGCTCTACATTAATGACTTATTAAAATATATTGTATACCCTTAAGTTTCAATGGTTCATAAATAGATCATTACAGGGAAGAAAACTTTAATGTGAATATAGGTAATAAGGCTATTAACAGTTCAAAATAATTAAAATTGCATGATTAAATTGCATATTAATATACTAAATAGTCTTCTAGTAAAGAGATTGTGGAACATGTGTGAAAAGTATATTTAATTTTAATAAAATATCATTTAAGTCAAGTTAGTTTCCTCAAACAATTCCCTGAAAATAGTTGAAATACCCTCCAGGATGAAATAGCATAGATTTTTCTCTCAAAAAAAAAAAAAAAATTGCAACCAACTTCTCCATTGGAGTTAATTTGGGATAAAACATAAAACAAGGAAAATCACAAAAAGAACAGACAAACTATACAATGAGAGAAAACATTTTACCAGGAATCTAAAACCATGTATTTTACAAGGAATTCATATCCCCCAAACAGAAGAAACTCAAAAATCCAATAATAAAATTACATACAAACTCATTTTAAAAGGCAATGGACCTAAATAGATATTTCTCCAAATCACAAACCAGTGCATAAAAAAAAAAAAAAATCAGTATCACTAAGCATCATGGAAGTGCAAATTGAAATCCCAATGTGATACCATCACACTCCAGTAAGAATGACCATTATCAAAATGACAAACTAAAACAAATACTGGGGAATATATGGAGAAAATTCAACCATTGCAAACACTCGGTGGGAAAGTAATATGATACAACCATATAAAAAAGTATAGAAATTCCTCAAAAAGTTCAAATAGAACTATCATATGATCTAGAAATCCTGCTACTGAGTATATGCACAAAGAAAATGAAATGAAATCAGTATGTAGAAAGGACATCTACACTTCTGTGTTTATAGCAGCATATTCAAAATAGCCAGAAGAAGAAGAAGGAGAAATGGTAACAATCTAAGTGCCCAAACACTGATGAGTGAATAAGGAAAAGGTGGCATTCATACACAAAGAAATACTACTCAACTATAAAAATTAATGCGATCTCATTATTGGCAATCACATAGATGTTACTAGAGATCATTATGCTAAGAAAAATAAACCAGGCACAGAAAGACAAGCAGTCTATGAGCTTACTTGTTTGTAGAATCTAAACAATCCGATCTACAAGAGCGGAATGATGATCAGCCTTGGTCAGAGAGGGCTGGCAGAGGATGAGCTAGGGAAAGATTGGTTGGTGCATTCTGAATTATAAATAAATGGGAGATGATTTCATGGGCTACTGCAGAGTAAGGAGACTATAGAGGAAATTAATACTATGTTGCCCACAAAACTAGAAGAATGATTTTGAAGTTTTTCACCATAAAAAATAATAAATATTTCAGGAGGTAGATATTCTTGACCTGGCTTAAGCACTTCACAATGTATAAATGTATTCAAACATCACATGATACCAGGTTCATATATCCAGTTTAAATTTCTCTGGGTTAAGTAAAATTAATCAAAAACAGAACATCAAATATTCGTATTAATACACAGAAGCTTGAAAATAATTGTGGTGTCTATCTTCATCAAATTTATTCTTAATGTTAGCAGAAAAATGGAAAATTTAATTAAAAAACAAATAAAAATCTGTTAACTGAAAAATTAAAAAAAAATCAAGAAATTCTATTTGACCTAGCTATTCCCCTTCTAGGCATTTTTCCAAAAGAGTTAAAGGCATAATACCACAGTGACGTATGCATAGCCATTTTTATAGCAGCACAATTCATAATAGTTAAACCTTGGAAACAGCTGATATGTCCACAAAAAAAAATGTATAAAAAATGTGGTATTTATATACAATGGATTACCACTCTGCAATAAAGAAGGTTGAACTTTAGTTATCTGTAGAAAAATGGAGACTTGAGACTCTAATATTAACTGAAGTAACTCAGGCACATGAGTTTAAATATTGCATGATTTCTCTTACATGAAAAACTAACTATATATAAAGTACAATATAAAAGACAGATAATAGGCAAAAAGAGAAAGAAAAAGTAAAGTTACTGTAATCCAGAATGGACAATCTATCTAAAGTGTACCTTGACTTAGTACAATGTTTTATATGTTTTTGGCCTGTTATTCTGGGTTTCATTCTATATATGTGATAAGTTCTTATAAGATAAATAGATGAATCTGATGCTGGAAAAATACAAGAAAGTTGGATGGATGAGGGATAAGGGGACTTGAAACGTGTTATGGACATGTACCAATTTTCTACAGTGAATGCAATCATTGTATACTGCAAACAAACAAAAGTACAAAAAAAAAGCCTGAAGATTAAAGTTGCAACACTCAAGGCAATAAAGAAGGATAGCTAAACTGAAATGCAAGATAAATTGAGAAAAACATGATTTCACTGAGTTCCATGAATGAGAGAAAGCAAAGATAATAAAAAAGGAAGGAAGGAGGAAGAAGGTAGAGACAGATGAATGGACAGTGGAGATACTTTGTGGCAGAGACAGAATCTTTATCACACTTGAAAAGAAGTCCTTTGTCTGCCTTAACTGCTGTCTCTTTTCCATGAACTTTAGTAAGAATTTCTATATTCATTATAAAGTGTGCAAGGATCTATGCCCCTGTGTGTATTCTGGATTGTCTGAAAGAAGCCTGCTTTCTGGATCCGCAAGATGATGGGCAGTGACTGGACTCAGATGTGGGTTCCCAGAGACTGAAAATCTCCAAGATTATTTCATAATAATCTCTAAGGAGATTATTGTGCTTTTCTATGATTTGAATCAGTCAAGACATTACATTACCTTACAGGTGGTTGTACCTTGTGGCTTGATGAGTAACTTGCTCTTCTCTCTAAACTAGACATATGGTGATCTTGTCCTGCACCTGTTAGCCAACTCATCTTGCTTAGGTGAAACTTGACAAGAAGACATGGTGGTTGTTTTGCACCTGGTGCTTTCAATGACACGCTACTAAGTAGACAGTAATCAAGGAAAAAAAAAAAACTATCCAGCAGTTAATCTTCTTATACATGTATAAATCTATAACTTCCTTGTGACATTATTTTTGAGTGTGTAAAACATTCATTTGACAAAGTAAAGGCTCTGATAACCGGGTCTCATGAGGTATTTATAGTCATTGAAATTGGTTGTTACTGAGAACAAGTGTTTTAACATAATCATACTAAACAAGTTTAGTACAGATAAAAAAATAGTTAAGGATATTTTCTCAAATCTTAAACACTTACTTAGCTTTCACAATCTAAAGACTAGTCATAGTTAGAAAATAGTTTAATATATTCTGAAATGATATTTGGGGGAAAAGGTTGTGTTAGTTAAAGCTGATATACCATAGTCTGGGTGGCTTAAAAAACAAACAAAAAATCATTTCATTTCTCACAGTTCTGGAGGATCAAAACTTCAAGATCACTGTGTTGTTAGCAGGTGCAGAGATTTGTGAGGGTTGCTTGCTTGTAATGTGTGAGAGACGGACAGACAGACACAGAGAGGCGGAAAAGCAAACTCTCTGGAGTGTTATTTTTGGGACACTAATTCCATCATGAGATTTCCACCGTTGACACAAATTACTCTCACAATAGCCAAGAAAGAAGAACTGAACCATATTATGTATTAAGGCCAGATAGTTACCCTTTTGTCCGTACAACCTTGCTTGAAAATGACACATTTCTGCTTTTCTCCTTCCTCAGTGTCCCCAAGTAGCATTGTCACGACTTGGAACGAAATGTTTATCCGTTATCTTCTTTACATAAAGGGATGTGGGTTTTCCCAACCAGTAAATCCATTTCCCGACCAGGAACTTAGATTCATTTCCTGATTTGTTGGAGGAAGTGAATAAATCAGTGTGCTTTGCTTTTTTGGCTAAAAATTTTTACTTCGAAATATATTGACTTTGGTATAAGAAAATTTATCTAAAGAAATGACTAAAAGTTGATTTGTGTAGTTTTGTTAATAACTTCCTTGTCAATCTGTAACTTCATCGTGTCATGATCTCAGGTAATGTGAAATAATTTACTATAAAGGACCCTTTTATATATAGTTGAATTTAGTTATACTGAAGTTTCATAAAACTATATAATTTCTCTTGGTTCTCTTTAAGATTTCATAATATTAGGGTCACAATTTCAAATTTATTTGAGCTAGAAAATTCTCTAATTTTTTATTTAATCATTTTTAATTGTTTTAATAAAAAGTTTCTAGAAACATATTTTACAGGACATCCATTTTAAAGAACAAAAACTAAATTTTGAAGCAGTTTCAAATCTTTATATTTTTATGAACTTAAAGTAATATTAAAATATTTTTGAAGTATTATGGAGTTGTCTTACATCAAATGTATTTGGCAGCCTCTAATCCTGTAAGCCTATCTAATAAATCCCCTTACAAAATTATATGTAAGTTTTCGATTGACTCTATTCCGCTAGAGAACCTGAACTAGCACATTTATGGTACATGTATTATCAGTACTTTTAAGCAATACATTACTGTAGCATAAACTGCATAGATTTACACTATTGTAGGTAAAGCAAAAGCTTGTGGAGCCTTGCTTTTTCCCTCTCGGTCATTCCTATCCCCATAAACACTGACGGTTTCAGCATATGAGTGAGATAGGGCAGAAATTCAAAGAAATGAACGCTCTGGAAACTGCCCTCACGGGACAGTGAACAGAAATTTGGGCCTTGAGCCAATTCTGAATCTCTTTTTCCTGGACAGATTCCTAACAACATAGGAACCTAGTTGTCCATAGTGATAGCGTGATTTCAGTGATGATTAAGCTTCATCGTCAATCTGAATAAATGGGCAGACAATATAAAAGTGGTAAAACATGCTTAGAAGTACGTCTGTGGGGGTATTTTTAGAGACAGTTGGCGTGTGGGTCAGAACTAAGTGGGGAGACCCCACTGGAGTGCTGAATGCGGTGGGTTCCGGTTCCATTCAGCAGGCTGGGTGGCGGGTGCAGCAGCTGGTGGAGGAAGGGGAGTGCTCCAGTACACACTCATTTGACTCTTCTTCAGGGGATGCAAAATTTTAGTTAGCCGCTTACATTACTCAACGACATCAAACTTTAGATTCTTCAGACTTTAAATGCTGACTTGCAGGAGCAACTCTCCACGGAGCTCCAGACTTTGCGCTTCAAACTGGGGCTGCATCATCGGTCCTTTTCTGCTGAGGCTCCTGGGTCCTTTGATTCAAAGGCAAGTGGTCTTTGCAGTTCTCTGCTCTGCAGACAGCCACTGTGGGACTACCCAGTCTCTGAGCATGTAACCCATAAGAATAATCTCTTCCTATACTCATATACATACCTATGTATGAATGGATATTTACATCTATATTTATAGTTATATTCTGCTGCTTCTATTCATATGGAGAACGCTAATGCATTCATTAATGTATCTTGAGGTGATTAACTTAATTTCCCTTTCTCATTTCTTCACTCCCCTACTTGTGATTTTACAGCTGACTCTCAAATAGACTACTTGCACTTGGGCTCTTGCTCTACACTTTGTGTTTGGAACAAAGTAAGGCACAGATGTGCTCCAAAGTGGCTCATGAAAGGATCAACCCAGTGAGTCAATTGCAAGTCAGATGTTTACAAGTTTGTGGAGTTTATGTGGAGTGTGTTACTACCTGCCATTTTAGGGTATCCAAATTATCAGGATTTTCATGTTAATAAAATTATAGATTGCCATTGGCTCAGAGTAGAAGGAAATAATTTAGACTTAGCTGTACCACAATGGGCTAGAAATATGTGGATGTGATGGTGCTTTTTATGGTTGTGGAATTGGTTGGCAGTTATTATTTGTAAGTGAAGCCCCAGAGTGTGAAGCATCAGGTTCAGTTCAAGCAGCTAACAATTTAGGAGACAGAGGGACTGCTTGCAGATTTCCAAGCACTCTTTGAAATAACTCTCATCTCCTGAAGTTAGAAGGCTAACTTTTTGTAAGGCAGGCTGAGAAATTGTTGTATGTATGATACAGTTATATCAGAAACCCAATTCACAGTTCTAACAAGTCTTCTATACTGAGGTCCTGACTAACTGGAAAGAGCAATGAATTAAGACATTTTTCAGATGTGTTTGGTAATTTTCATTGTTCAGATGTTCTTAAGTCTTTGGTTTGAATGCAGAAATCCCCTGACAATCTCTAGAGGAGAACATTCTCTCAATATCTGAAAAATATTCAATAGTTCACTTGATAAAATCACCTTTGTAAGATGACATCTATCTTCTGGTCTCCACATTTTTCCACTTATTGCTTCTAAACACTACCCAGTTCAGGCTTCTCAGTGAGCTAATTTAATTGTCCATAACAACGCTAGAAAGAGGATCATGATTATTCACCAAAAAATGTATACAATATCTACTACAGGAAACATGAGGACATGCATGGCAATAAATTTTGAAAGGATTACATCAGAGAACATAGAATAAAATGCTGAACAAGTGACATTATACTGATACAAAGACATTATTAGTTCAGGGAATATGCTTTTATATGTTTTCTATGCTACTGGAATGGCTTATTTGAAACTTGGAATCAATGCTTCCTAGGTCTATTCTTCTGTCAAAATCCACTGACAAAAAGAAATGAATGATCAAATCACAAAAAGACACAGAGGAAACTTAAATGAATACTACACTCTAGTTGTACTCTTGGCTCAGATTAATATCACAATGTGTCCAAATAGTCTACCAAATCATCTTGAGATTATTTCTCCAGTCCCTGTATAAGTAGACGGAATGGCTTTATTTGGCAGAGAGCAGACTATCATTCTGGTTCTTTCTGTTCACAGGGAGCAAAAAAAGTACATCACAGGTAAAAAAGAAGCCTTTGAAAATGTTTTTGGCCAGCACGGAATATCCAAAAGAGTGTCATGCTGAAAGACCTTAAGAGATACCCTTTTAATTCACTGTTTTCTTTTTTCACTGCAAAGGTAAGGGCATTATGAGAGATGATTGCACAGCCCCAATTTCGGCTACTCCTCAGTTCCCTACTTATCTCCATCACAGATGCCCGCAAGCCAGAATGTCTATTGCTATTTCAGTCTTGTTGAGCATCTCGGTAACTCTTCCTGTTTTCTTCTGATATTGCCAACACCTATCTCTTCAACTTTTTTTAGGCAATCTGTATTTCTGAGTTTCAGTGAGTCATTAAAAAGTATAGAGACTTTACTGAAACATATGCTCTAAGAGTCTGTCTTTTGATCTAGTGATTCATTTTTGTTCCCAGCAAAAATAAATATAAATTTTGTACTCAATGTCTTGCCCTTAGGTCGTATAGTCCAAGAGCAAGGTAGCAACAGGTTTTGCTTCTGATGATGGCTCCTCTCAGCTTCCAGGGTGGGGCCTTGAAGCTACATCCTCCAGAACAGAGAGATGCTGTCTTCTTCCATGGCAAAAGTGGTGGACCATCTCCATCAAGTGCTTTATCAAGCCGTATGACTTTATTCACGAGGGGTCTTCTCTCAAGACCTGTCAAATCCTCAAGACCCTGCCTTTAAATTCTGAAATATTGTCATTTAACTTTCAATGGAATTTTGAAGGACCAGAAACATCCTAGCCATGGCAGCTTCGTAGGTTTATTCTGTCAAAACCCAATGATAAAAAGAAATGAACGATCAAGTCACAAAGGGACACAGATAAAACTTTAATGAATACTGCTACATGAAATACGCCAGTCTGAAAAGCTTACATGTTTTGTGATTGTAAGGCTACAACTCGTGTGATGTTCTAGGAAATGCAAAGCTGGTTTCCAAGGTTTTGAAGGTAAGTGTAGAGAAAGGGGGAATTGTGAAGGAGTTTCACATGTGATATGCTATGTGAAGAGTCTAAAATTCTGTGATACTCTAACAATAATTTGTGGTATTTTATAATACTGTGATGATGGCTATATGACATTATGCATTTTTCAAAATACATTAATATTTACAACACAAAGAGTCAACTATAATGTAATTTATGAATGTTAGTTAAAATAGTATGTCAACATTTGTTCAGTGATAAAAAATGAACCACTCTAGTGCAAGACATTTTTAAGAAGCAAATCTGAGGGAAGGGCCTATGGGGACTTACTCTTCTTTCTGCTTCATTTTTTAACAAACCTCAAACTGCTATAAAAAATGAAGTCTATCTTTTTAAAAAGAGTGTAGTAGAGTTTAAGCAAAATAGCCTCATTTTCATTTGAGTCAACAACCAGGTATCTCACTTTTCATTATGAACACAAAATTTATTATGTCTCTTACTGACTTTGTCAGGATTCTTGGATCATTGTTTATTTTAAATATTGCAGAAAAATGAACTATGTTAAGAAATACTGTTTGTTATTTCATTTTCCAATATAGTGAAATTAAATAGTATGCTGGGTTGTGCTCTTGGCAAATGACTGCGTTGGACAGATGGTTTTTCATTATCTGTTACACAGAAATAGAAGGCTCGTGACAGTGTGCTTGGTATTGATGCTTACTCATCTGTGCGAGGGTAATTTCTGAGCTGCTTAGCCAGAGCACATCCTAAATTTCCCTGTGCATCTGTGGCAACATCTGTCTAAAACAACATGCTAATATCTGTATTTTTTACTGGGAAGACACATTCCATCTTATGTCTTCCCAAAGGCAAAATCATATGAGCATAAAATGGAATGTTCAAAATGTCTTTGAGGGTTACTCTATAAATGTATTCTTTTGGCACACAGTGTAAAATCTTATTTGGTATGCATTTTGCTTTGCTCGTATATGTTCCTAGAAATTAACTTGGAAGAAGTAATTTCTCTCCGAAACAGTTTCTAAGTCATAGGAATCAGCACACTAGCATGGTTATTTATCTAAATATTATATAATATGGAAATAATAAATCTTCAGTAAATAAAATTTCATACTGTATATATTCAAAAAGAGGCATCTAGCTGGTGCTAACTCCAAAGATAAATATCACACGTTACATTTAATAATTGCCTTCCTTTGATAAATGCTAATCTGTACAAATTTTACAATTCAGTAAAATTAATTTTATTTAAATATTACATTGAGATTCTTTGATTTTATAAAATAATGTGCGCCCCTTAGTTGAATATTATCATTTTTAAATTTAAATTCTTTTTTGTTTTTATTTTTCTTTCTGCACTAATAATCATTGAGTAGTGATTTTCAGAACTATAGACAGATGCATATAAATATAATTGAAATAAATATACAAATAACTAACTGATAATTACAAGAGTTATTTATTCACCTTTTTTCTGTTCCTCATGCATTTCAGTTTATTTTATTTTTCTGACTGTGTGCTCTTTTTTTCTGGCTTTTTCAACATTACCATATTGCGTACAGGAAAGCAGACGTTTAGCAAAGTCATGGTTCAAAGTCGTGTGCCTTATCACAGAAAGAAATCTGCTCACATTTCTTGGAAAATCTCAAAAGAGTTTATGTGCGAATTGCTGGAAGTTAGATGAAGTGCAAGAAGTGGCCCGATGAAAAGTTCTAATTCAAGTGGCTTAAGTAGTTTTTCTAATCTCCTAACTTTCTCCTGTGTTTACTTTTACACTTAATCTGCACCTAGCCAAATATGATTGCAGGAACATCAAAGAGAGCCAAACACACTAGCTGAATGATGCTTTAATTAACTTTTTATCAGAGAACAGTCGAGAGTGTTCCCACAGTACCTCCTTAGGTTACCATATAATTCCCCAAACAAATTCACTGCCATGAAATTCACTGCAATGGGTGAGTGTGAAACTCTCCAGGTCTCTAAACACGTGCAGCTGATGACTTTGAAAATCCAGGCATCTAATTTTAACCACACATAACATTTTGAAATTATCAAGAAGAGTAACCCTTGTCATCTAGCGATGTTTGTTTTGGACCAGTGGAGACCAGGGGTCACTCGGAAGTTAAATCAGACAGCTGCCAGATATACTCTCCTGATAATGAATATTAAGGCAAATCTCAATTAATATTTAAATACATTTTATTATGAGCCATACTGAAATTAATTTGATTCTAGGAAAAGTTGGAGAACTGGTCTTTAGAATAGTGGAAATTGATAGGAAATAAAAACATAAAGACAAGAGAACAAATTGTCTTTCCTAATCACTTATAATAAGATTATGTTGTCAAGTCAATAGTCACTGCATTATGGTACAATTTCTTTGTTTCTTTTAATGTTTTAGTTATCCTTATTTAACTACAAATATGGAGTAATAAAAGAAATAATCCCTTACAAAATTTAGTGTCCTTATAAATTGTAACAGGCATCCATAACTGGCTGAATCCCAAGTTTATATTTTAGGTTATATTTTTAATAAACATTTAATGATGATACATATTTCATTAGTATAATATGATTTTTGATATTCACTGTGAAGTGATCTAACCAGGATAAGTACATTAGCCATCACCTCAGGCACATCATTTTTGTATACTGAACTATTTAAAATCCTCTCCTCTAGCTATTTTTTAATGTACCATATTATTATTAACTCTATTCACCCTACTATGCAATAGAAACCCATAATTCATCCTGTCTGACTATAACTTTATACCTGTTGTTGTCCCCATCCCTCGCCTCCCCTTGTGGTAACAATGCTCTACTTTCTGCTTCTTTGAAATCACATGATATTGACTTAATATTCCTGCTTATTGCATTTGAAAAGTCATCCAATTTTTTTTTAATGGTAGAATTTTGTGCATTTTTATGTTTGACTAGCACAGCTCTGTACACTTAGACCATTTCTTTCTGTTATCCATTCATTCGTCGATGGACATTTAAATTAACTCCGTATCTTGGCTATTGTGAAGAATAATAATGAACACGGAAATTCAGTCACTATCTTGACATACTCCTTTCTGTTCTCTCAGAATTTTCACCCAAGTGGGATTAGGGTGCCAATGGCAGCAACGGACTCTGCAGAGTCTTCTGTTTGCCATTTTCTTGCCAGGAGCATTTCCCTCGGACCTGGAAAGAGTCCCGGCAGGGGCGATGGGCAGCAGGGGCGCAGGGCTTTCATCACTTTCCCACGCTACCGTGAAGTGCTTGCCTGGACAGATTCATCCACTGCCTTGCTTGATCTACAGCAGAGCTTCTCCACAGATGCCCTAGTCAGCTCGCCTTTATTTCCTCACTGATTCGTTCATAGTTGTGGGTGCAGCGATGAGCAGTAGGTATCTCTACTCAGTTCTTAGTGACGTTACCTGATCCCAAGACTTTCCTTTTATTTTTATACATCAGTACCAATGCACTTGTTATCGTCCCGGAATATGTATCCAATAAAGGCAGACTACTCATCTTCAGAGTAATAACGCTGTATTAAGAATGCGTTTCGGTGTACTCACTTGCTTGAAACTTAACAATTGTGTTTTTTCACCATACCAACTTTTTATAAACCCAGGCAGCGTATTTTCCACTAAGTCTTCCTTTGTACTTAATTCCCCATTTCAAACATACCAAAATTATCCTCTATTCGTTATGTAGTCAGACAATTTCAAGATATCATTGAACTTCTTCCTTGTTTATGTTGGATAGTTAATATCAAGTCTTACACGTTTATTTCTTCTATCTTTTAAGCTTTCTTCTCATTCCCAAGCAAAACACTGTCTTCCCTCAAATGCCCAGCATTTCTTTCTAAATGCTTGCTAAGCTTGTAAAAATTTGTGCTATTGAAATATATGTGTTTATGATGAAAAAGCTCAAAAGAAATAAAACTCTTCAACATTACTAAGTACTATGCAATGAAGAAAAATGTTCGTATTTTCCTTTTTAAAATTTAATGTATTTTTACATGGATGAGATGAAAATTTACATATTGTGTCAAATATTTATTTCTATATGATACTCCCAATGTTGCCTAATACCATCTTTTCCCAAAGATGCAAGTGTAGCGCATAGCTAATGATGTTGGTGGGTTTATGATTAGTATTTATATATGTGTGTAAATCAACTAGTGAAATGAACAGAACTTACATGACTTTAGTTTCTATGCACATACACATTTGAGATTATCCTGAAATCTCTAAATAGCCTATGTGCACATCCTTTCAAGGTATAAATTGCCAGTTGGTGCAGTTAATCTCAGGCACAAATGAACTAAAATCATAACAGAAATCAGATCATTTAGCGATATCTATATTAAATTATACCTCTTATTGAAATAAACAGCTTCTCTCTTACATATGTGAAAACATCTGGGCCATAATGTAAAATTAGATATCAAATTAATATTACAACAATTCCCATTGATTCACTCATTCTTGCTATAGAATAATTGATTTCTCTGTGGGTTGTGAGGTGACCAAACTTTCCCCACTGGAAAGAGAATCTTTCTTCCCTGAGTAATGATGAAGGTGGCCATGTGACTTGATCTGACCAATGACTTGAGAGCAGCGATGGTAACTACAGTCTTTCAGAGTCACAGTAAGATTTATGTTTTGTTATATTGTTACATTTGTAACCATTGTTACTTCAATCAGGTCTTACAAGTGAAAAAAAAACCCACAGATGAGTTAAGCAGCTGAGAAGAGCTGGCACCTTCTTCTAGCTGCAAAAAGTTGACATAGTGAAAAAAAGTCCTTATTGTCAAGCCAGTAAAACTTGGTCTGATTTGTTACTGGTGTTTAAATAGGGAGGATTCTGCATGCACTCCACTACTTTGTATGCTATCTCAAAAAACTGTGAAAATTTCTTACGTGACAGCAAACTGTAATCCACTAATAGTGGGATAATCCTGTAAATTTATTAGAGGGTAAAATAAACTGAAGGATTAGTTTTGATACACAGGCTAAGAGGCGTTGTAAAACCATTTAGATGATTAAAACTAATAACAAAGAAGTGTGGCATGTGAAGCAGAAACCACAAAGAGTAGATTTTTACCTTAAAAACTAACCTTGACTGTGGCAGTATCTATAAAACACCTTCTAGCTATGCTAATTTTAATTCATATCCTTGCACTTCTGAAACACTATCGCATTTTAGCTTTTTTACATTGAATTGTCTTTTTTAAACATACAGACACACATACACATGCATATGAGACTCATTCTTTTTTTTTTTTTTTTTTTGTGCTGGGGATCGAACTCAGGGCCTTGTGTTTGTAAGGCTAACACTCTAACACTGAGCTAAATACCCAGCCCCTCATTCTTATTTTTAAAGTTGCAATTCAAACATTTATTTTTCAGTGAAATCTTTGTTGATCATTTACAAATGTTTCCAATATGTGCAAAGAGTGATCAAAAATACATCAAATGTTTAAATTTTTAAAAATTACTACAATAAAAGACATATTGCCATTGATGATGGAATAAATGTGTTCAAAGAGGGGAGGGGTATTTGGAAGGAAATTATGGCAATGTGTGCTTCACTGTAATTTTTGGAACACCCCTCACAGATCAACATTCATAGGAATTTCCATCAAACAAAAACATTACAGGTGTCCTCATCTACTTTTTTCAGCAGATCTGGGACTTTGGGGTTGCTGGTACTTCCCCAAAATCAAAATTACCATGACAAGTGTGTATTTTGCATCAGTTTAGGCCATCAAGGTAGCCAGGACAGCGTACAAAAAGACACTCAATAAAGAGGACTTCCGGAATTGCTTCAGAAAGTAGCAAGAAAAATGGGATAATTGTATTTGAAGAGACAGAGTATTTTAAGGGAGATTAATGACAATGTATCTTTTACTGTCATATTTTTAAAATTTAAACATTTAACTTATTTTTTAGTCTTACCTGGTATAGCTGTCACACGAGTAACTCCTCTGACCTTAGCATGTTTCAGAATTTCTTTTGCTTGAGCGTCGTTCATAAACTTTCAATCTTGTTCTAAATTGATTCTTCAGAAGCAGACACAGAATCTTGGACATAGTTGGCCTTTACACGTTATACATAATCAATCACCGAATAAATGATTGAGAAGATTTTCTGAAGATCCTGTTAGCACTGAGGAAGAGGGGAGACAGGTGGAGCAGAGCCGGCCCAGGTGCTCTAAGCGCCTGTGGAATGGGAGAGAGAACAGCAACCGATGGGTAAATAGGTGGCTTCCACTTTTTTTAAGTGACTCTTCACATTGGATAGTAATGATACCAGTGAAGCATTTTTTGATTCCAGACGGAAAACTTTCTACAAATATTGTGAAAAGACAGAATAACAGCCATGCCAAATAACCGTAACAGCACAAATGTGATTTTTGTCTCAGAGCAATACCTCCCCTCAACTCTTACCAGATGATAGATGTGTTCTCTCCCTTCCTCCAACAACACAAGACTGCAGGTGAGTTTGAGAGTCTGGAGTCCTCCCAACATCAAAGAGACTAAGGTATGTATTTCTTGTCATCTAACAAATGTAAACATGCCATCAGATCATTTCAACATATTGATTTTGTGTGGCTTTTCTTGCACCCTGATATGAATTTTGTTTTTATCAATAATTGTATCACTTTCCATACCAGTATTTAAAACATTTAATTGTGAGTACACGCTTCTGTTTCTCATGATTATTTTCCTAGTATTCTCCTCCTAGGTATTCTTCTACTATTTTGAAATAGACACTGAGACTTTTTAAACATTACCTCACTTACCATTTTCTTCCTTTCTTTGCACCAAACATAAAGACAATGCTTCGTTGTTCACATGTCCTGCTCTGTGTTAGTTTTACTTGACTGGCAAGACTAATCTCTACCTCTCATCATTTCATCAAGATCTCCACCTCTTCAGTGACGACATATAAGGAGAGGAATGAGACTGAAGAAAATATACAACAGTTGTGCTCATTCTTTTCATGTTATGAATTGAGGTACCTGTACACCTCAAATGATGCACTATTTCTGCTCAAGAGTCCTACTGTGATTTCCTTCTTCAGTGAACTCTCTGAAATCTCCAAGATAACCATTTTATATCATCAATCATTTGACATCTAGCTGATTTATTTCCAGCAACTTTATAGGAAGAAAGAATCTAAACAAAGTAAACAAACTCATTCCAGAAATGCCCCAACTCCACTGCACCATCAAAGCATTCTGCCGCCCTGTGGTTACAGAATATGAGACTCACACCACTCTGCACCTCTACTGTACATTGCTGAGGTCTTTTTGTTTGCGTGGAGAATGGCTATAAAACTCTTCCATATCATTTAAGTTCATGCTCCTTACAAGGTCAACATAAAGCACCAATCTCTGCTGCAACTTCAGAACAATGTATCTTCCAAATACTTGTCAATTAGAAATGGAAAGATAATATCACAAGGCAGAAGTCAGACACCACCTAAATTTAGTGAACAACCATTAATAAGACAAATAATAACTAGGAAAACCATTTGCATCTTGTGATCACTTTCAGAAAAGGATATAGATTACATTGGTGTTTCTAAGGAAAACATCTAACCTGAGTCTATTCACAGTGAACCACAGGTTACATGTTGACTGAAGGACATCCCACAAAATATCCAGAATATCAAAGACAAAACTGGGGAATAATTCAAGATCAAAACAATTAAGGATATTTAACAAATGAATATAATTTAAAATTCTTGATTTTCCCAAGACCATATTTTTCTTTTGCTATAAATGGTGTCAAGGGAAACACTTGCAAAATCTGATTAAAGTCATTAAATTAAATAATTGTACCATCACAAAGGTAATTTCCTAATTTTATAAATGCACAGTAAAGTAGAAATTTTATTTTTCATCTCATATGCATAACTAAGAAAAATTTTTTGACATTTAACATACCCAAAACACTTTAAGAGCATACCAGAAAATTCAACAGGTTTTTCACTCATTTCCTTACAGTATGTAGAGGTTACCAATCTGATTCTGCACAAGGAAGATGAATACAGAAATTCACTATTCTGAATTATCTTACAGTTCATTTCAAAAAGATCAATGAACCTTTCAAACATATGGTTTTAAATATGCATATTTTATTTAGAAAATTGCTCAAAACATCTCAGTGTTACTTGAATAACCATTAGGTTTATATGCACACACCAGGAAAGGTCTAATTGCTATTTGCATGGATTATTTACAGCTAAGTGGTCTATGAAGAAATGAGAGTCCATAAAAATGCTATTGTGTGCTAAAATCAATCTGTCTTTCTCCTTTTAATTGGGTATGAGAATATCAGTTTATAGATTTTAGAAATGAAGTTTTAAAAATGTTTCTCACAAACAAGAACAAAGGTTATAGAGGTAATCTGTCAACTAAGTGCCTTAATAGACTTTTCGTACAGAATGTTTTATTTTCTCAGTAAACTGGGTCTGATGTTTCAGGGCCTATATGACTGAAAAGGGAAATATGCAAATTTTAAATCCCTAAACTGCCTTTTTATTCTATGGAACACACTTTTCATTTTATCTGATATTGTAGTAGTCATCTAGGACTGGAGATCGTAAGACAGCTGATAGTGTTGTTTTGATGTTGTTTAAATATATTCATATGGGAAATATATTTGTACAAAATCTCCTGGGTTGGTGAAACCGTAGAGGTTGTTGGAAGAGGGAGGCCAAGGTAGGTTATATAAGCTCTGTGCCCCTTCCCACCCACTTTGCCTTCCATTTGTCTGTTTCTGAGTTTAAACTTTTTTTTTTTAAATGAACCATGTATAGTCAACAGTACCCTGACTTCTTTCCATATTGCTCTGGAACTTGCAATAGATCAAAGAAAAAATTCAACACGTCTATTTTATGAAATTGGTTGGCTCAGAATAAGAAAGATGTGTTTGATTCTTTGAGAGGCTGGAAAACAAAGAGTCCAGGTGTTGTTAGAGCTGTTATGCCCATTTAATGGCAGTTTGTTAGGGAGAACCTGGTGGTGTGGGGCAAAGATGTTCTTTATAAAGAATTTCAGAAACTCTTCAGAAAGAGAAACGATCAAGTTGAACAGTTCTCAGTAAAAAACGCAGAGAGATTTCAGAAATAAACTTGAAAGTGCTCTGTTTGCTGGTGTCAGCTGAAGTGCGATACTTGTGGAAAGCTCTTCTAAACGATTCCTTCTCCAACTTATGGAGGATGAGTCAAAGTTGCTCTAAAGTAAATTATTCATCAATTTATCTGTTAAAGTACTTGCTTCTTGATGCCACGTACAGATATCTAGAAACTCAAAAGATGCCGTATTGTACTTTCAGTGAGTTGTTAAAAGACGAATCGTGTCCTCAAAATAACTTAAGTATTCAGCTCACTTGCTTTAAACCTGGCTGGCTTCTGTTATAGAAACTAGAGATTATAGTAGGGAGAAGATTGATGCAGCTATGAATTTAAAGGAAGATTCTATGTCCACATTCTTCTTGCTGACTTCTCTGAAAGCGTTGATTTTTGGGTGATATACCCGGGACCCCCCCGTGGTCTTGTCTCCTACAATGAGAGGACTAAGCTCTTGTGAAGACTCATTTTCCTCTTGAAAGCACCCACTAGAGACACAATTTCTTTGTTAGACTAATACATTAAAGCTCTCTTTTGAACATATAACTGAAAGGAAATACTACTACTACTAATAATAATAATTGCTAACCACTTAAGGAAACAGTTACATGAACTTGTTCAGATGTTTACTCTAATGATTTATTATTCTAAAAATAAAATGAAACTAAACCAAATATCTGAAAAATACAGAAAACTAATCTTGCTAATCACTTAGAATATTTCTACCCTTTGATTTGATCACTAGGTTGTCACAACATCATAGAACATAAGTGCTTAATTACTTTACTATCTTTTACCTATAACACACTCTGCTTATGATTCATTTTAAATTTTGCAGGATATTTTCTTTTATTAACCAATTCCAGTTATATTCACCCAATAAATATCTATTAACCTTTTATTACATGTAAAGTATGTACACTGGGAAGACAACAGTAAATGAGACATTCTCCTATCTCCACTAAGAAGCATATAGATTGCTAGGGAAGTTAATTAGGCAAACAAAATATTGGGATGCAGGGATAAATAGAGGAGGCAGTGAAAATATAGCTCTGAGAATACTTTTACTTGTCATTTTTGTACTTATTTAATACAATATTCCAGAAATCTGTTTCTATTCAACAGTGAAATGAACCAAAAATATATAAGTAATATGAAGTCATGCTGGGACAAAAAAAAATAACTAATGCAACACTATCACTTTTACTATTTGAAAAAAAATTTCTGCTTTCACTGATATTTATGATAACAATAAAAAATACATTGTCTTAATTGCTTTGCTAATGTCCGAGACACAGTGTCCAACACCCACAATCCTAAGGAGGAGAGGCGTATTTTGGCTCAGAGTGTAGGGATTTCAGCCCATAGCTGGCTGGGTCCAAGGCAGGGCAGCACGGCAGGGGACAGATGCTACAGCATGGTACCCCCAGAAGCAGAGACAGAGGGAGGAAGGAGCTGGGGAGGGACATAAACCTTTCCAGGCCATGTTCCCAGCAACCTTCCTCTTCCAACTAGACTCCACCTTCTAATAGCAACTCACCTAGAAGGCACACTGAGTAATGAGCACATGAGACTTTGGGTACATCCAGATACAGACTGTAAAAATAATATGGACTATAATAAATATTCATGGGAAGAATATTGCTTTCCTTCGAATTGAGATCCAACTTTTCTGAAATAATGCATCTGGTAATATTGAATGAAAGATTTAATTGGAGTTATACTAGACAGGAAATCTTACACTTATCATTGAAAGCCAAATCCACATTAGCCAAATTCTTTAGACTCTTCAGAGGCTTAACGTAGGCATGCGTGTGTGTGTACGTGAAGGTGTTCGTAGACCAAGATTCTGTAAGCAGTACATTGGGAAGAAAGGAAGTGACTGAAGAATTTATAGCGCAGAAGCCTGCTGAGCTCCGTCCCTAGCTGATTTGCCAATGACACGGAGCTAGTCAGAGGTAGAGCTACGAGGTTTAGATAGTAAAACTGAAGCAAATTCAGTTTACTATTTGAAACTATTACATTATTTGGTTTATTAGTGTGCCATGTTTTTCCATTCACCAAATCATTTATGTATGAGAGGTTTTATGTATAATATTGGAATAATATATAACTAAGACTTGCTACAATATGCTACACTTGCACTATAATTACCTCCTGCACCTTTTTACATAAATTGAATAGCTAGGGATACCTAAATCCTATACTTGAACAACCTTAGAAAAAAATGAGAGGAAAGTACTTTTGTGGTGTTCAAGTCATGCTAACATCATATTTAGAGAGATATCCATATACATGTAGATCCTGAAGAGAAACTGAGGCACGCGTTGATTAAGGAACAGGGTTCATTTGGATTGATCAGACTTGCAACTCAAGGGACTCAAATTTCAGGCAGGCTGAAATACACCTCTAGGTTTTAGAGATTTATAATAAATGTTTTGGTTTTTGGTTGTGTTGGGGTCTCAATTTAGCGCCTTTGAACAGAGCTAAACCACAGACCCTTTTAAAATGCTGTTTTATTTGGAGAGAGCATCCTGCTAAATCTCTAAATTGCACAAGGTTCCCACCTCATTCTCCAAAAATTCTGGGATTACGGGAATGTGCCCCACGATCAGCTAAATTTTAATGGCAAAATCCACAAATGGAGAGAGGAATGTCTCCATTGTTGTCAGGAGTTTAGTTTGGTAGAGGCAGAAAAGCAAGCTGCCTTGTTAAAAAAAAAATGGATAATTTAAAGAATTACATAAAGCAGTTCTTGGAAAAGGAAAGTAAAAAAGGACAAGCATGAAGACACTGTGGGAAAGGAATGGAGTTAGGGACAGACCACCCTGTGGCTATTTTTGGGGTGCAATATTCTGGTCTAATGAAAAATACAGTCCTCAGCAGGTGAACTACAGGAAGTACTGCACTGAGCTGGTGGGATTTCAAGGTGTGCCGGGAGAAGGACAAACACCCAGCACAGCGCAAATAAGGTCGACATGACTGAAGCTGGTCTCCACTGTGCTTTCAACTTGCTATTTTGTGGTGGCTCGATCTGTCTTTGCCTGTGTAACATTTCCATCCTGTTTGTTAACTAATTGAGATAATATAAGATTGATTTTATAAATGCAATGCCTATTACTGTCTTTGTATAATAACTTGGGAGTCTTTCATTGGTAAAGATAACTAAAATGGGGACCACTTAGGCTTGAAAAAACTACTAGACAAGACTCCATTTGGTGAATAAAGGAGCAGCTGCCTGGAAAACAATTATTCCAGCCTTTGTTCACTAATGGGAACCTCAGTAATCTCTATAGCCTTATGGGAGACACATCCCAATATATATTGTTGAGTAAGTAATATTTTAAAATATTTTATGCTGAGTAATTTAAAGTAAATTATTAGTTGGAATACACATATAAAATTTTGTGTAAAGACTGACCGCATTTAGTTTTGCATGACAGTTTCTAAATGAAGGGAAGAAAATAACATTTCTCATTCATGGCACAGGCAGTGCGTACATTGAAGGATAGATTTTATGCAAAACACCAATTATTTCACATGTCCATTTCTCTGAGAAGGTAAAAAATGGATGTAGGGTGCTTCCCTTTTACACCACTTTGTTTCTGTAACTAGCCAGTTTCAGACTCACACAGAGAATTCTGTTAGACATCCAGCTAAAATCCCTTTTACCAGCCATGGACCTATTACACTGGGAGTGTTGCCTGCTAAGAATTTTCATTCTCGTGTCATTCTACTCTCGCCTTTTGCAGGGAGAATCACCCTCTTTTAATAAATAAGAGCTGCCATGCCAGAAAGATATTTTCCCCATCCCTAAGAGGAATCAATAACTGCCAGAACCAATAACTGACAGGGTAAAACAAAATTGTCACCCCTTTGGGAGGCCCTCTGAGGGGCGATATGCTGAGGGCATCATCTGAGATCAGGTGCTGACATCCAGGTTCAGGTTTTCCCTGCCTTATATTACTTGCTCACTTCCTTTCGCCTGAGGATTTCCCTTCAATAAAGCAACCTGTTCAAAATCCATTACTCACTTGCACCGAAGGACACCAACAATGTAGAAAACACGGAGAAAGGATGGATAATGGAGATGTATCTCTTTGAATTTGGATTTTGTTGGATGAGAGTTACATTCCACTGGTAAATATCTGTCATATACAAATAGATAAGTAGAAATACGGCACAACTTTGCAAATAGTAAATTTGAAACAGGAAGTAATGGCAGGAGATCGTCAATTAAATTTATTTTCTCCTTGTGGGTGAATCCTAAATTAAAATAACATACTTTAACTTATTGTTTTATTTCTGTATCATTTCCAAGATCTTGACAGACATCTGCATTTAGTGGCATAAAGTCTTAACATGAAAAAAAAAAGGTTAACTTGTTATCTGACTCTGAAAGCTTAATGTTCATTTCTGTTTTACATGGAACTATCCCTTGCTGTTCGTTCTAAGACAGCGTGTGTGTGCGAGAGTGTGTGTGGTGTACGTGTGCGTGTGTGTGTGTGATCTTCTCCGGAAGTCCATCCTCATGAAGGAGATTGTTTTATCCACAATTTTTCGTTGGCCATCTGCTCTTCCTGTTGCTGTAAAACACACAGCCTTTTGCCTGGCCCAACGCAGAAATTGCCATATGTGGTCAATGCATCTTTCCTGTCTTTTCTCCTTGATTCGTGATAAAACAAGCATCCAGTGTAAATTCTTAAAACATAAATCTAGTGAAAATACTCTTATGAATTGAAGTTATGGATCAGTAAACAAATTTCAAAATTATCCTTTATTCCCTGCATAATTAAACACATTTCTCTCACTGTGACTATTGGTACTCCACTTACAAAATATTATTCTTCGCTAATGATGTTTTCTCAGAACCTGTTTTCATATCCAAAAATTGTATAATGAATTCTGATGTTATTTAGCTTTCAAAGAATCTATCAATACTGAATAAGACTGTCAGAAATCTTCAGATAATTTTCATGAAGATTATGAAATGTCATTGTTGAAAAGCAAAGAAGGGCCAATGCCTGGATTTAAATTACTTTTTTTAGAATCAGATCTTACCATATTTTGAGTTATTTATTCACCTACTTCAACATTCCTGAGCTTACTTCCTGCTTTTTAATGTTGGTTATATTAAAGAGAGTCTTGCCATTGATCTCAAATCCCATGTCAACAGCATTTGAATATTTATTGACTTGATATGCCCACACAGCTGTGTAAATACACAGAACACATGTAGGATAAAATCTTCTGTGTAAATGTTTATACCAATACTAATAATTGGAGTTAATTATATGAATTAAACACTGTTCTGTAATGCAAAATAGTATTTCTTTGACTATTGCCTCGTTATTTTGATATTATTCTTTATGGTGAATTAATATGAAAATCTGACTCTCTCCTGTGTTTATATTCATAACAAATATTAGTTATTATCCTAATCAGTCCATGAAAAAGATAGAAATATGGTGTGTCAATGAAAGCGTGCAATAGTGTGTTGAGTGATTATTATAATAATCAACTAATTTAACTATATTAAACCAGTTTTAAAGGTTATGATAGAAATGTAACAAATAATGTTCCTTACTTGGAGAATTATGAAGAATACTACTTTCACTTATTTAATCATTTTTCCAGAAAGTGTTAAAATCAGCTATTGCCTATGAGCTTAAAATTATTATGGATACAATTATAAATAGAAGAATATCTGATGAATCATATTTTCTATTAGTGCATATTGGTTATTCAGATTGATGGCTTTCATGTTGGCAGATTTGTACATGCACATAACATAGTTTATTCTGACCTTCTTGCTGCAGCCTCTCTCCTAGTTTAACATTTTTGAGGGGAGCTAATCCAAATAATGTATTTTGAACACATTCAAGCCTCCTGTTACCCACCCTCACACTCCCGATTTTTCCCACCGTTTCCCTTCCCCTTCACTAAAGAATAATAGTCGTCATTCTACTTTCCTCGTCATCATCTTTAGATTCCCCATATTATGGAAAACGTGATCTCTATCTGCCTGAGTCTGGCTACTTTCGCTCAAAATGATGCTCTCCAGATTCACCCCTTTTTCTCCACATAACTAAATTTTGTTCTTTTTATGGGTGAATAGGGTTCCATTTCCCTTATCTATTCCAATCATATTTTTTTCAGATGCTATGAGTTGAACAAAGAAAAACATTCAGAAAATCCGGAGGACATAGCACTGTGACTAAAACCACAGAGCTTCCAGAAAAAATTTAATAAATTTAGAGGTTTTTTTTTTTTTTTTTTTTTAACATTTGCCTTTCAAAGGCTCTGGGCATTTGACTAGAAATGCTATAAATTTGAGGATGCTACAAAAAGGCATTTGATCTACTATCAGTCGCCAATAAAAAACTAACTCCTAATTTATATCTTCAAATTTCTCATGACAAAACACCATATGTGGCCTTCCACTAAAGTAGTAGACTCTGAAATATGCATTTGATCCATTATGAGAACAGAGAAGTCTTACTAGCTTAGTTCTTTACTGCTTCATGTCTTTGATCTCTGACCATACTACAGCTCTATGTTACTTTGTCACTTTTTTATACATTTAAAGTAAGATACCTCCATTTGCTAGAGATTTCTAATCTCCCTTAATTACAAAATGACTTGCATCTATTGAGGTTAATAGAAAATAAGAGCATGTCACCTTTAATTAACTTTCCCTCCCTCCAATAAAATAATTTTAGGGGAATCAGTGTGGGAAGTGTTATACCGATATCTTTTCAAAATGATGTCAACATATTATACAGGGGAAAAGGTGCCACAATAAACAAAAGTTTGCACATTTAAATAGACCTACACTTAAAATATTTTGATTATGTAATACCTTTATCTTGCAGTATATAAACTAACACACTATGCAGGTGTTCTGTTGAACAGAATGTGGTGAGATAGCACATTTTCCTCCAATAACTGCCTTGTGTTCCTTTCATTAAAAACCTTAGAGGGGCTGAAGTCTTGGCTCACCGGTAGAGCTGGGTTTAATCCCCATCACTAAAATATTAAGTTAAGCCAAATTAAAATTTAAAATCATAAATATATTCTTTGTATACACACTTATGAGTTTTCAAGAAATTTACAATGTATTATTGTTTTGTTCCTCACTTTTTAAATGTGTTAAACGATTTTTGTGATGGGAATATAAACGTGTTGACAAGAACCCAGTAAGATGTCACTATGGAGACATGATCTCATGAACATAAAAAAATATTTTTTGGAACAAGCTTGATTTTTAACACTGACGTAATTCTGGGGTTAAATATGTCCCTTCAGTTGCCAAGAGTTTGTACTTACTTTAAAACAACGTTGATCTCATGTGGTTGTTCTAAAAACTATGGGGGAAATATACATGAATAAAATCAATAATTTTTAAAAATAAGAAGCAAGTGTTGCAGTACTCATTAAAATGTGAAATATCTTGCTATCCAATATTTGTATAGTCTTACAATATTTAAATTACCCTCACATCAATATGAAAGCAGGGAACAAATATAGGATAGAAGCAAGCATTAATCAATCAATAGATTGTTTGATTAGTACATAGATTATGAAAGGAAGTGCACTAAGCATAAGTTGACTTAGCATTTTGGCATGGCAGGAAGGGGCGGACCTACTGTAAAATTCACACACAGATAATCTTATTAT
>PVJO010023925.1:0-25407 GCA_004026905.1 Hystrix cristata
AAAAAAAAAAAAAAGTACTGGAGTGCAAAGGCCCTGCCTTCACTTCTTCTTCCTCTTCTTTTTTTTTTTTTTTTTTTAAGAGATGCTTTTACTTCTGAATAACACCCACAGTATCATTTCAGCTGTGGAGTGGAGAAAGGATGGAAGTGGAGGAAGAATAAATGAGATTTAGAGTGATGATGTCTCATCTAAACCTCGACATGTCTGAGAGTGAGAGAGGTGCTGGACTGTCCCAAGGCAACTGACATGAGGAGGCTATTGTAGTCCACGGGTGAGTAGGGGCAGTAGTAACCTGGATCACATGGTAGCCATGAAGATGAACTTCTGAGAATTTCGTTAGAATATGTTTCTTCTTCTGTACATCTAAAATGTACCATTGAAGTAAAATAAAATTAAATTAAAAAAAAAGAATATGTTTCTTCTTCTTTGGCCCAATATATTCATTTGGACCCCAGAATAAAATATAGCTTCAAATAAATCCGGTTACTTTGTAAATTAGTCTCTAATAAATACGTGTCCACCATGTCTGTCTCCTTTGTCCTACCGCCATTGAACCTCCAGGCTCAACCTCTGAGAAGGTGCCATATATAGGTAGGCCTCTCCCATGGCAACAAAGATCCATGCCAGGTGACTCAACTCCCTGCTTTGCCTGGGTTTGAGGTGTGAGTTCTTCAGCCTCTGTATAAGTTTTCATTGCTATCTCTAATGATAGAAAAGAGTAAGATTATGGGGGAAAGTATAAGAATATATGCAATCAAACATGTGATTTCTGTCTCTACTTTTTCTACCATTTTATGTGAACTGTAAAGTTTTCATACTTGAAAGAAATTTGGTATTATTATCAATATATTAATTTATAAATTCTGTTCTGTGCCTAAGAAGCTGTGGTTTCTATATGGGGTGAAAAATAAATTTTATTGTGTATATCTAAAGTTTATGATGTTATGTTATGGACTGAGCATAGTAAAATGGTTGCTATAGTGAAGAAGACTAATATATTTATCAACTTACCGTTGCTTTCTTTGTGACAAGAACAGTTAAAAATCCTAACAGAAATCCTTCATGTTTTATATTAGGTCTCTACACTTGCTCATTCTCCATCCCTACTCTGTATCCTTTGCTCTGCATCTCTTCATTCCCTCTCCATATCCTTGCTAACTACCATTTCCTTCTCTGTATATTTGAACCTTTATTTATTTGATGCCTATTAAATGTGATGCAAGAGACCAAACTCTTTTATGGGCTGCTTGGAGTGAGTGTGTGTCTCATATAATCATTCCTCTTTCCAGTTAAAGTAGCCTCATCCTTAACTGTGCTCCCGAGAGCACCTTCCACTTTTGGCACATTCCACAGCTTTCCTCCAGTATAATCTGAAGTGTTTCTTTCTCTATACCTGTTGTTTCTACAAGGGATATCCTCCCAATCATACAGCCCAGCTCTGAATTGATTTCCCCAGGGGAGTGGTCTGTTTTCCCTCTGTGTCTAGTACTCTTTTTCTGTTAAGACACTCACCAGTTTATGCTTATAAGGATTGTCCATGTGGCTTTATATCCATGCGTGTCCTTGAGACAGGGGAAGACAGGCAAGATAGATTTCATCTGAACAGTGCCTTGATCAGAGTATGTTTTAAATCAATAGTTACATTATTGAATTATGCATAGGAATTTGGTTTAGTAGGTGGCAAAATACTGAATTTTTATTTGTATTTTATAACAGACTTTTAAAATTAACTTCCCTCATTTTCCCCATTAGTTGCCAATTATATAGTTTTTAAAAGAAATGCTGAGGTTTGTTTCTTTTAAAAAGCTTCCACGGTTTGGGTGAGTCATCTTACTTTTTTTTTGAGTTACTTTATTCTTGCTATGTAATCAATTTCCATTACATTTTGTATAGTCTTTGGTTATATTGAACTTTGACAATGTTGCTATGAAGTAATTTTTAATTTACATTCGAGTGCTTTTACTTCATATTCTCTAGGCTTTTCTTAAGCTCTCCTTTTAGGGAAGGCTTTCAGCAGTATGTGGTTTGTTGTCTATGAATTCCTGGAAGTTCTGGATGGTTGCAAAATGATTTACACAGTAAACATCTTTGACTGGATTTGCAAATCATATGATAAAATCTTGCAGGCATCTTTGGCCATCAGTCTTTACTCTGGTAGAAGTAAATAAAATAGATTAATGTCCATGCAAATCTTTTTGGCTTGTATTGACATAACGAGCATTATTTAGAGCCATGTTTATCAATGTGCTCTCTGGACATACTGCATTAGCATCACTTGAGAATTTATTAGGAACTCAGTCTCAGGGCCCACCTGGTACCTACTGAATCAGAAATTCTGGCACTGGACTCACCAGCCTATGTTTTAACAAGTCCTCAGATGATTTTATTACATACCAAAGTTTGATCACTACTTAAAGAGATGAAGGCAAACAGTATCTCTGAGTGATAACTGGCCTACTCTTGCATGGTCTTAATATGTAAGATGTTGACTAAGTCTTGCTTTTCTCTCTAGCTCCTTTTCTGAGCTTCCTCTGAGGAGGTTAACATTGTTGGGTTTTGTTTATTTATTTACTTTGACTCTGAGTATTGCAGCAGTCACTTTTATATTTTATTCTTTATTTAGAAGATTTTATTCTTTGTTTAGAAGGGCAGCTGATAGAGGTACACACATTTGAATGAATTGTTAAAAATGGTTGCTTGTGACACTATTCAGTTCTATTATACCTCCTTCCCTAATTGAAAGAGGTTTGCCTGTCAGAAATTTTTTTTTTCTGTCTTGAACTGAAAAACTTTGGTATGATCATAAATTTTGAGTGTGCTTAGTAGGGCTTCAGCACTTTACTAAGAAGCAAGCAGAGATGCAGAGAGAGAATGCCACTTATTTAAAGTTCTGTAGTTAATAAGTAATCGAGCTGGGGCACACCTGTGTTCTTGTTCCAAAGTCTCTGCTCTTGACGCACATACTGCCTCACCAGTCATTGGGCTGTGAGACAGCACCAAGCAATAGCTGTTGTCTGACCACTCTACTGCCTGAAGGTCCATGTTCTCCAAGCCCTTGAAATCACACTTACTTTTGTCTCCACCAATGCATACATTTCCCGTCCAGGAAACTTTCGAAAAGTGTATTAGATATCAAAGTAAGCTAAAAAGATTATTTAAGCTTAAGGTTTTCAGGCCTTTGGAATTAAAAGCATAAATAAAATATTTTGTGCATGTGTGTATGTGTTTCTGTGTGTGCATGCGTGTGTGTACAAAGATAAGATAGATAGATAGATACATAGGTAGATAGATTGCCACCATTTGAAGATGGATATAGGGTTGCCATGTTTTTTATTTTTCCAGCCTAAAAAATTATAAATAAAAAAGCAGCTATCATCAAATACTTTCATCATTTGCAATCTCAGATGTTTTCTCTTTTTTTCTATGTTTAGTCCCTAGGAAATCTCATCTGGGGTATGGACCTAAATACCAACTGTTTACTAATGATTCTCAAATTTTTGTTTTTGGGTGCTGGGGATCGAACGCAGAGCCTTACACTTGCTAGGCAAGCACTCTACCACTGAGCTAAATCCCCAACTGATTCCCAAATTTATATCTTTGACCTCAACCTCACCTTTGCGTTTTAGAATCATTGGTTTAACTGCTACTCCACTCTTCTGGTATGTCTGATAGGCATTGCAAATGCAGTGAGGCCAATCCAGGTTCTTGATTACTCCCCTTACGTTTGGCCGCCTTTCAGTGTTCCACACCTGATGCTTAGGGCAGAAGCTGTATCATTATCTTTTGGCCTCTGTCTCATATTCAGTTTACGAGCAAACCCTATTGTATCTATAGTCAGCATACATGTAGAATTTAGCCCTTTCTTTCCATCTCTGCTGCCACCATTCTAGCCTAAACTACCACCACTATCTCTTATCTGAGTCTTGGTAAGCTTTTCCACACAGCATTCAGAGTAGTCCTTTAAGAAGTCAGGCCATGTTCTCCTGCTCAAAACTCTTCCATGGCTCTTGTCTCTCCAGAAGAGAATCCAGAGTCCTTCCTCAGTAGTAAGTCATATGGATTTCATGTACCCCTGATACGATGAGATAACAAGGCCACTTCTCCTTGTGGTTTTCTTCTCAGAATTGTGGGCTATACTGAAGAAACCCAAACTTAGGGGCAGTCCACAAAATATCTGATCAGTACTGCTCAAAATTGCAGGGGCACAACAAATGAGGATGGACGAGAAACTGTTGATAAAGCAGAAGAGACGAAAGAAACATGACCAAGTATAGTGTAGTATTCTGCAACGCTGTGACCTGGAACAGAAAAATATTTTAGTGGAAAAAAGTGGTGAAAGTGAATAAATCCTACAGTTTAACAGTATAGTAGTGATGTTATTTTCTTATTTGATAAATATACCATGGTAGTATAAGATAGTTAACCTTAGGGGAAACTGGCTCTGAGACATACTTTCTGAATTATATTTGTAGCTATTCAGCACATCTAAAATTATTCCAAAATTAACTTTTACTTAAAAATGCTGAAGTTCTTACAGTGGCCTTTAGGGGCCTGCACAATCTGAGTCTGATAGAAGCTCTAACCTTGTCTTTTACAACCATCCTATTCCACCCATACTGACCTCTCTCGGAAGTGCCGAGTTTGTTTTTGTTGCTAGGTGTTTGTACCTGTGGTGTCTTATTCTTGGAGCACTCTTCCTTCAGTGCATGACCAGCTCTTAACCTCTTTCAGATATTTATTCAAAAGCGCAGAATGGGAAGGGGCTTCCCTGACCCTCTGTTTCCCTCCATCCTACTCTTTACTACTTCATCCTGATTTATGTCTCTGTAGATGTGCAGACTTGTTTTTCTCTTTCTATTAGAACAAAAGCTCCCTGAAGCAGGAATTTATTTACTCTGTATCTCAAGAGTAATACCTTTGTAGATGGTGTGGATTTGTAGTAGATATTTGTTGAATGAATAACTAAATATTTTATTAGGGAATATTATACAGAATAGTGAGTTTCATTTTGGTATAATTATACATGCATGTATCATACTTTGAGCTTATCTACTCCCTGTTCTCTTTCCCTTTTCTTTCCTCTCACTCTGTTTTCTTTCTTGTTGTCTAATACTGACCCTTATACTTTCATGTCATTTAGTGTTCTTCTTAAGATTCCATATATGAGAAAAAACATGCAATATTTGTCAATTCTGAGTCTGGCATATTTTGCTTAATATGAGAATCTCCAGCTCCATCTATTTTCCTACAAATGATATGATTTTGCCTTTTCTTTATGGCTGCATAATATTCCATTGTTTATATGTAGCATATTTCCTTTATTCATTTATCTCTTGTTGGGCAACTCGACAGGTTACATACATTAGCGATTGTGACTTGTGCTGCAATAAACATGGGTATGCAAATATCTCTACAGTACTGAATTTTATTCTTTTGAAACTATGCCAAGGACTGGTATAATTGAATGAAATGGTAGCTCTATTTTTAGTTTTTTGAGGAACCTCCATATTGGTGAATAACTAGATTTCAAAAAAAAGTTATAATGAACAAATCTCAGAAGATGCAATGATCCTTTAAATAGAATGCATCAACTTTATGAAAAATTAATAAAATTGAAGTCTTTTTGTTTGTTCTGTTGTGGACTAGTGAAAACTTAGTAGCAAATTGGCATTGGGCTACCAGCTAAGGTTTTAGGGCCTTGGACTATGTCTTCTTCCCTTCAAAGAAAAGTGGTATTTTGGTTATTCTAAAGCCGTGCTATCTGATATGGTAGCCACTAACCACATGAGACCATCTACATTTAAAATAATTAAAGTTAAATAAAGTATAAAATATAGTTCTTCCATGTACCAGCCACAGTTCACATACTCAGTGCCACATATGGCTAAGTGACTACTATACTGGACAGCAGAGATGTAGAAAATTTCCATTGTTGCAAAATGATTTTATTTGTGGCACCGTGTCAGACAGCTCTTTGTCTTTATGCCTTTCAAATCATAAAAATCAAGTGACAGCAGCAGCTATACTTTTTTGACATACAGCACTGTACTCTCTCCTTTGTAAGTTTTCTCTTAATTCCCAGATCTTTGGGAGAGATACTGTTTTTATTTTTCAGATGAGAAAGTTGAAGGTTGAAGAGAATAAGTTAAGTTTCCCAAGGCCAAACAACTTATAAGACAGGCTTCAAACTCAAGACCGCACTGAGTGTCAGTCCTGTAAACACTGAGATTCACAGCCCAAGTGATCATTTTGATGTATTTTTCGATAACCATCTCTCATGTCAGATAGCAGGATTGCCAGGATATATTTGTGTCTTTCCCTGCTTTCAAGTTTCATTGGTAACCTCTTGTTTTATCCTGCAGGGTAAATTTTATCTCTAAAATGCCTTTCCATCATTCTGATTTGGCAACATCTTCCCCAAGTGCTTTTGAATTCCCCATTGTAAACGCAGGTGTTAGTTGAAGTCTCTGTTCACTGGGGATAGGTAGGGGTCCTTTTTGTAAAATGTCATAAAAGATAGCAGAACCACATCATGGCCTTCGCTATATCACTTTCTATTTTTTCTTTGGGTTGCTGGTTAAGCATATGTTCTGTAAATGTACCCTATTAATGTTATGACTCATAGTATAAGGGTGAAGTCCCAGGCTTTGATAGAGCCAGATAATTGCATAGGGCTCCAATGGGATGGAGGCCATTGAAATATAGGGGGTTGTTTTCTGAAAGCTGAAAGGAGAGAAATTCTAGACTGTTAGCAGAAAGCCTTCTGAGAGATACCCTGGTTGGTTTGGGAGACTGTCCCAAAATTAATCTCCTTAGATTAATCTCATATATCTAAGTCAGAGAGTTTTTTTGTTTGTTTCTTATTTTCAGTTGTTTGTGTTTTCAGTTAAGAAGTGTACCTTGATCTTATGCTGTATAAAGGATATATTTTTTATAGTATGAATTGTGTTCATCTTTGCCATATTTTGTGTGGCCAAATGGTGTTTTTTAGAGGTAAGAGAGAGAAATTCTAGACTGTTAGCAGAAAGCCTTCTGAGAGATACCCTGGTTGGTTTGGGAGACTGTCCCAAAATTAATCTCCTTAGATTAATCTCATATATCTAAGTCAGAGAGTTTTTTTGTTTGTTTCTTATTTTCAGTTGTTTGTGTTTTCAGTTAAGAAGTGTACCTTGATCTTATGCTGTATAAAGGATATATTTTTTTATAGTATGAATTGTGTTCATCTTTGCCATATTTTGTGTGGCCAAATGGTGTTTTTTAGAGGTAACCAAATATTTAATTTATTTAGAATGGTTTTCCTTTCTTATCTAAGGGCTGTATGACAGGAATGGTCTGATGCTCAGAAACTAGGCTATGTTTTTGTTACTGAAGTCACCATTGACAATTTGGATAATATTGTTCTTGAAGAGAAAATTAATGATGGTGATTGGCTGCTAAAATTCTGCCTATCAGGCCTGACCTGGTTCTCTGTGGCTCAAAAAACATAGAGGAATAAGTTTAATGCAGAAAAATGTGTCAGAACTAGAATACCCTTATAATTGTCTCAAGTTCAACCTCTATAATTTGTAGTGTATTTTGTTCTTAATCTTTTTAAAATTATTTTCACTACACTATTTCACTACACTATTTCACCTTATGTAAAACAATGTACCAAATCTACCATTGAAAGGGTGATAAAGGAAATTTCAGAGCCAGTAGTGAAAAGGGTAAGAGAGTATCCATAGCCACTACTAACATCCTTTAAAATCTCCCAGGTTGGGCTGGGGATTTAGCTCAGTGGTTAGACTGCTTGCCTTGCAAGCACAAGACCCTGAGTTCAATCCCCAGGACAAAAAAAAACCAAAAAAAAACAACAACAACAAAAAAAAACCTCCCAGTTTACTATAGAGTAATCAGGTATTTCCTTAAGATTCTTGAATTCAGAGTCACATGACAGAAGATAAAAGAAACTGTTATATTTACAAACTATGTATGTCAGAATTAAGTATGTCAGAAAATAGTATCTTTTTTATAAAAACTAAAGGTGGGGGAGTTGAGGATTTAGCTCAGTGGTAGAACACTTGCCTAGCAAGCCCAAGGCCTTGAGTTCGAGCGCCAGCACCCTCCCCCAAAAAACTAAAGGTCATTAATGTTTGTAACTTTTCAGAAGTATTTTGTTAAAGCAGAAAAAAAGATAAATTACAAATTGGGTCAAAAAAAACTAAAATAGTAAAAAGGACATTCTCATGTTTGCTGCAAATTTCCCTGGAATCTCCAGGTCACATGACACCTCCTACATGGATTATTACAATGGCTTTTAATTGTATTGTAACCAAATGATAATGATAAAATTAAAAATAAGATAACAGTAACAGTATGTATAAGGTATAACATAACAGTATGCTTTCTTTATCTTCTCTTAGTTGTCAAAATAAGTCTAAGGGGCAGAAACTATTATCACTCAATTGTAGATATAGACACTGGGACTTGGATGCATTTAAATGAGTTGAAATTCAAACCAAGGCAGTCTAATTCCAGGGCTCATGCCTTTAAGCATTATAATACAATATGCCACTCTGATGACAAATTAATCTCTCTGAAGCATAGTGCTCACTTAAAAATGTCTGTTTACCTGCTCTTGAGAGGCAGGGCCTTTTTTCTTTTTGGTCTCTTTTGTTTACTACTATATATTCAGTAAATAAGAGTAGTGCCTGGCACATGGCAAGCATTGGTAAATACATGCTAAATATGTATGAGGGTTTGATTGAAAAATACAATAAATATTTAAATTTTTAAAAAATTCAAAATAAGTGTCACACTGTCTTTTGGCCAAAAACCATGCACTATATGTATAGTTTTAATAATCAAAAGTGTCAGTCAAAAGCATCCCTGGCCTGGTGGTTTTTAATAGAAATACAAACATTTTTTGAGCCAGAGAAGTGTAGGCTTTCAGCTTAAATAATCACATTCAGTTGTTAAATAATATAAATGCTTGTGGGTTGTAGAGATTAATTAATTCCAACTACCATACTGCATGTTATCTCTATCCTCATAGCCCTCAGTGGAGGCTAGGAAAGGTCACCCATTAAAAATGGGGAAGAGCATTATAGGCACCTTCCAGCCTCCTGAAACATGCCAGGTCAAAGGGGAGCTGTGGCTGTTTTTTTCCAACCCAAGTGCAACACCGTGTTGCAGGATTTCCAGAAAGTACTTGATCTGATGCCATAGGAGGCACGCTAGCTTTAATCCCTCAGGGAAACGATGGGGCAGCCATATCACACAGGGCCAGAACAAAGGACCGACAGTGCAATGGGTTCACACACCAAGTGCTGAAACAAGGATTCTCTAGTGCAGGGGGCAAGGCTGTAGGGACTTGAGACCAAGCTTGACTCTGCCTGTTAGAGCATATGTATGAGTCTGCTGTCATATAGTGTACATACGGTTAAGCTTTAAAAAGAAAGGAAGTTGTGACATGAGCTCTAACATGGATAAAACTTGAGAGCATTATGCAAAGTGAAATAAGCCAGTCACAAAAGGACAACTGCTCTATGACTCTGCTTATATGAAGTATAAACATTAGTCAATTCATGTAGGAAAATAGTAGAATGCTGGTTGCTAGGTGCTTGGGCAAGGAGAGGGCTATGGGGAGTCATTGTTTAATGGATGGGGAACTTCAGTTTGGGATGATGTAAAAAAGTTGTGGAGATGGATGATGGTGATGGTCATGCAACCGTGTGGATGTACTTAACTGCCACTGAATGGTACACCTCAAAGTGGTTAGGAAGGTAGATGTTATGTCAGGTCTATTTTACCCCATTTTAAAAATAACAAATAAGAAATGTTTGCACTCATAAAATCATCACTTAGGGCATTTCCTATCTCCAGAAGATCCCTTACGCTCTTCCCTGTCAGTTATGTCCGAGGGTAGTAGTTCTTGAAGTTCACATATTGTCTTATGTGTGGCTTCTTCTGTCACTCGCCTAACCTGTGAAGTTCTTTCATATGGTCGTGTATATCAGTAATTTGTTACATTTCATTACTGAGTAGTATTATGTTTTCTGAACATAACACAGCTTGTTTATGTAGTCTTCTATTGATATTTAGATTGTTTTCACCTTTTATTTATTATATATAATATTCCTATGAACATTCCTGTACATATCTTTTGGTGGACATCTTTGCACATTCTACTTGGGTGGAGCTGCTGGATCACAAGGTAGTTGGGTAGATACTACCAAATAATTTTCCAAAACGTACTGATTTATACTCCAGCATTGTATGAGTTCCACATCCTCTCTAGCTTGTGGTATCATCTCCTGTGAGCAACAAAAATGCACAAAAAAGGGTAGATGGAAATGCTAGTTTTTGGGTGCTGAAGCAGTGCAGATGAAAGTGAAACAGAGTCAGTGGGGCTTCTGTGAAGGAGGGCACAGGAAGAAATACACCTTGCTATAACCTGAGATCTAGGTAAGGGTGGGGTGTGACTTTAAATGGGGAGCCCCACCTATAGAGTTACTTAAAAACTTATTGGACTCAGTCACTCTGAGAGCTGCTTTCCTTTCTTTCCAGTCAGAGGGTTTATTTGCTTTTGTATTCTTACTCCCTAATGCTTTAGAAAACTTGCTTGTGAACCAGTTCCCTTGTTTGCAAATTGCATCAGAGCTGCTGCATTTTATGAGACTATATCTTATAGCACAACACTGTGTATGCATTTTAAATTAAGAGTGGGGGCGGCTGCTATGAGGTACGAAGACTAAAGAATGTGAGGATGTCTATAGAGGAGTGCTTGTTTTTTTAATCAATACATATTTGCGGTTCATGCAGTTTATAAGCATTTTGGGGAGTCAGTACATGTATATAATACAACTTTTTTTAAATCCCTTTCTCTCCATCCTCCCATCGTCCTCTAATTCCCCTTTTCCTACATTTATTCTTTTTGATATTATTAATCCTAGTACTGGTTTATAGTGTATAATGTTCACATTCACTGAGGTTATTAGGTTCCTATATATAGCATATCTTTATTCTGTTTCTTTCCCTTTCCACTTCCCCTGACCCCTCACCCTTGCACCCTTGGTCTCTTGCACCCTTTCTCATTTGCAAGAGATCCATTCCCTTGTCTCCATCTATCCATCTTTTATTATTCTCTATGTTTGTACTCTGCCTTACTCAAATGAATTTAGACAGGCCAATGAGGGAAAAAACATGGCAGGTCCATAGGGAAGTGATGGGCTCCATAGGTTGACGATCATGATGAGGTGCAGGTAGCTAAGCAAGGAAGCAGGAATATAAGTTGACATTAAAGAGCAGCAGAATTTTGTGTGAAGATTTTAAATTTGGGGCAGTACTTAACCCTGACAAGGTTTTAGCTGTACTAATGAGTGTATTTCAGTAGGGCAAGTGAAAAAATTGTTGGAGATGAGGAGGTCCAAAGAAAGATACCAGGGTGTCTGTATGAGTTGGAGTTGGGGATTTAGTTCAAGTAGTAGAGTGCTTGCCTAGCAAGTGCAAGGCCCTGAGTTTGATTCCCCCCCCCAAAAGAAGTGAAAGTTGCCACAAAGAATGTTAGAAGCTGGAGTGGAGAAGGGAGCTAGTAAGCCCAGGACTCCTAGAGAGGACTGTTCATGTGCTCTTCCTTCCTGACTACCAGCTCAGAGTAGGATAGAGATACTTTTGTTCTTCTTAGAGTGCCTTAGGCTGTCTCATTATCTCTGTAAACTTTTGCCTTATTGCATCTCTTTCCTTCTTTTCATAACTACTTTCCATGCATTTTTGATTTTATGAAATATTTTGACTCAGTTATGTTCTAGCCCTACCTGGCATGGTGCTAAGTGCTCGGGAGATGATGGTAAACAGAACATGATTTTTGGCCCAGGGAACTTGCAGAAGATTAATTTAAAACAAACCAAGCAGAAGTAGTCTTTCTGCATGTGAGCTGGAAGTATTTTCTCTAGATAATATCAGGTGAGACTTAATTGCTTACAGAAACTATCATAAATGCAATACAAGTTACAAAATATTTTATTAGTAGATAATTTGTATTCTTAGGGAAATTACAAATAATTTCTCTTTATTAGGACCCAAGGCCCTTTAACTATTAACTGTGATATAGCTGAAATATTCTGCATTTTCATTGGAACAACAGTAGAAAGCATCTTAGCTATGATAGTAGTTCAATAATAGGAAAGATGATGTAATTGCATGAGGCACACCTCTGATTTCTATAATGCTAGTGTTTGGAAGGCCAATTGCTACATCTGAGGAGGTTTCACTGAGAGTCCTGTAAGTCAGGGGTAAGCAGTTGTCTGCCTGGTTGTCAGTGGTCTGGGAACAGTAGTAGGATGACATGCTATTTCCTTTCAGAACATAAGGTTTCCTTTCCCTTGATGCTAGTGTCGTTGACAATACCCACCAGCAATGTACCTGTTGATGAGTAGTTGGATTTGTTGCTTGTTGCAGAGATATAAATATGCAGTACGGAGTGTCTTGGGATATTTCAAGAGCAGGATATTGGGAAACAGCCTCCCTTAGGATTTGGGTTTGGATGAGTGATTCAGGTAAGGATCTAATCTAAGCAATCAGAGTTTTGTTCTTTATTTTTTTTTTTAATCAGAGAGTGGGTACAATTCTGCAATTCAGTTCCGTAGTAAGTCTTATTTCTAGGGAAGGCAGATTAGAAAACGATAAAATTGCCATCAGTGAGCAAGTAGTAGGCACTCATTTAGCTAAATGAAGGAGTGTTAGTTTGTTTGCTATACTGACAGTGACCTTATTATTGTCTCTGTTCAGAGAAAACTATGACATGGCCCTATCTTGTCTTTGTTATCATCTTAGTGTAACTGTGTCTAATGTTTGATGTGTTTGATATTTTGTGAGTTTTTTTGTGTTCATTTGGGTATTAACATAACCAGTTATGAGTTCTGAGCCAGGTTCTCAATGTCAGATTGCACTCATTTCTTTTTTCTCTATTTTTCTTCTCAGTAGTGTGCTGACAGAGTCAAACTTCAAGGTTCTTATGGAGCAGTTAAGAAATGGGAAAATGGAGTGGTGTGCAGAAACAGGGGACCAAATCCTAAGAGGGAGTTTTTTAGAGAGCTTGGGTAGGGGCAGAAGGCCAAAGTAAGGTCAAAAGGTATGCAGATAGCTAGGTGTTCAAGAGCAAGGGCTTGCCGCAGGGATAACAGACAGGATGAACAAGGACAGACAGGGAAAAGTGGAAGGATAGGGAGCAGATCTCCCCACCCAGCAGACACTAAGAAAATAAGTGGCAATAGGAAACGCATACCAAATGACAAAATGAATCGTCTAAAGTAGCCTACTGGCCTTTGCATTGCTGGTCATATAAATGCCAAATACCTTAGCATATGCCTGGGTCATAGCAGGTGCTCAGAGTCCTTATTTTTATTAGTATCTTTGGGTCTCTTAGGAGGTGGAATATAGAAGAGAGTAATGTATAATGGGATTTCTCATGATTGTTTATATGAAGAATTCATGTGTTTGTGGCATAAGAAAAGGTTTGCAATCTTACGTATACTTGATATTAAAATGTGTGTGTGCATGTGTGTATTTTGTAGAAAGCCATAATTTACATGGTCCATGTGTGTCTAACTATAACAATAATTTCAAAGCATTTGAAACTTCTACAGTTAAAATTCTCTAATACCATGAAGAAGGATAAATAGGCCATGGCAGTGCTTCCTTACAATAATAAATAAGTGCACTTCTCACCTGCTCTTTTCTTTTACCCTGCCATTCCTATTCCCATTACTATGACAATCTTCGTCCCTACTCAGTAAGTAGTTTTCTGTTTCTTCCTTATTCTGGATTTGGATATTGGAGGGTTTTTGTTTGTTTTTGTTTTATCATAAGTAATGTTGCTATAGGCATCCTTTTATATAAACACTAACATCTTTGTGTAAATAAATTCATTGGGGTAAACTCTTAGTAGTAAGATTGTGGACTGGTTAATGAAAATTTTGCACATTCCCTTATAAATGAGTTGTACCAGTTTAGACACTCCCAGCAGAGTTGGAAATTGTTTGGTTTTTATGCTCTGGCTAATCTTGGCTATGGTAATTTTGAGCATTTTTGTTGAACTAAATCTAAACATATGATTGTATGTATTTGTTGTGTGTATATGTATGTATGTGTCTTGGTTATTTTTCTTCTTGCTGAAACACAATACCCAACACACACAGTTAAAGAGGACAGGTTTATTTTGGCTCAGAATTTGTAGAGGTTTCTATCTGTAGTCATCTGGCTCCAAGACAGAGCAGCATAGTACAAGGACATGGCAAAGGAGAAACAGTCCATGGCAAGGCAGGCAGGAAACAGCAGCAGCAACAGCAGGTCTGCCTTCTTTTTGTCCCTTTATATTCCATCCAGGCTAGAAGGCTATTGATTAGTGCCACCTACACCCAAGGTGGGGCTTCTATTATCCACAGCCTTAGTGCCAGTTTCACACCCTTAATCTGCATTCATATTCCCTAATCCAGCCACCTTTGAAACTCCCCATGTAAGAGAGCTTGATACTATAGGGGACATCAGATACAAGCTCTAACAATATTATTTAGTAAATCTAATTGACATTTGATGAAAATACAAAAACTTTAAATTTACATATTAGTTTTTGTTCTTCCTAAATTTCTATAGGTATCTCTTTACATATTATTGATTTAAGGTTGTCTAATAATATGTTTCAGAAAGAAACATGCATAGCTGACAGCTTTTAATGTGTAGAGATGATGTTTTACAGAATATAGATTATTTTTTTAAAATCTATAGAATATAGATATTTTTAAAAATGTGATGGACAGGAAAAAACTGCAAGTTATTTTTAACCTAGCAATGGTCAGTCGTGGAATAGGGAGCTTTTGAATGCATTGGTCCTCTGTTTGACTACTAGGCTGGACATAACTAGTTACTACAGAGAGACACAAAGAGAAGTTTAGTAGCTAAAATGCAGGTGCCAAAAAGTAGCAGACTGAACAAAAGGGAAACCTTAAATAAACACAGGACTGATATGTCAATAGAAATAGTGTGGGTTTCCTGCTGATCAACTATTGATTGTCCTTTTTTGGGTTATTTTTCTTTGGTATCCTTGAATTTCTTGTTCTTTTACTAATTTTTCCCCTTTCCATTTGACGAACGTGGCTGCCACTTCCTAGCATGTGTTGCCTGCAATTTATGTGCCATCTTGGTTTTGGGGAAAATGTTTTTACATTGAAGGCACATAATTCAATTGATATGGTATGAAATGGGTACAGTGGTTAAGAGGGGTCCTGCCACAGCACCAACAAGCCCTGCCCTCCCAGCAAAGGAATCTCATCAAATAGTGACATTCATACTAACCTACGTGGATGCTCTATTTGTGGTTTACAAATTGTTTATTTTAGGCACAAAGCTTCCTTTGAAAAATGAAATGTGAAGAGGTGGGGGCAGTCTGGGTTCACAGAGCCTCATTTGTCCACGTACATGTTCAGCTGCCTTATGTTTGGGAGAGAACTGGTTAAATTCCTCTTTCAGCTTGGTCTGTGGTAGAACAGTGTCTGTCCTCATTGGCTGCTCATTGGGAAGTTAGGAGGGAGAAGAGAAGTATGATGGCTTCAGTTAGCAGCCACCTTATTCTGGGAACAGGATGTTCTCAGGATTCAGTAAAGATTTTGGCATTGCCTGCAGTTTGAGCAGGGCTTAGGGAGTTTGTGTAGACATTGCCTTTTTCCCCATTTAATTTGTCATGGGTAGGGGCTTTTGTATGCCTGTGTGAACCATAGAAACAATATGAATGTGATGTGGTTCGAATGTAGTTAAAGCTGTATTCATTCATTCATTCATCATTCATCCATCCAGTATTTGTTAGGTATTCACTATGGGTGAGGTGTAGAGAATTATTATTAATGAAGATGCATATAATGACTATCCTGACTTTCTATTCTGGGAGAAGTTGCAAACTAGAGAAGTAGTTAAAAGTGCAGTTGTAATTCAGAAAAGGGGAGGACAGAACATTATGAGGATTGTTGTGCCAGGGTACTGCTGTTGTTTGGATGAGTGTCTCCCAAAGGTCTGTAGGTAAAGGGTTGGTCCCTGGGGTGGTGGAATTGGGAGGTTCTATAAACTTTTTTTGGGAGGGTGCTGGGAATCAAATTCAGGGACTTGTGCTTGCTAGACAAGTGCTCTACCCCTGAGCTAAATCCCCAACCTCTAAACTTTTAAGAGACAAGATCTACTGAGTGGTCCTTAGGTCACTGGGTGTGTGTCATCCAAAGGGGTTGGAGGACCCTGGTCTCCTCTCTCTTTTTCTCTGCTTCTTAACTCTAGCGGTAACAAGTGCTCTGACAAGTGTTGCTGCCATGTTATGTCACCTTTGCCAGAGGCCCAAACCAACAGGGCCGCCTGATCTTGGATTTGAACCCCCAGAACTGTATGCCAAAATAAACCTCTATGTATTTCAGAAGTAACTTCTGTCAGGTATTTCATTATAGCCGCAAAAACTGATAAATACAGGCACCTATGCTTATTTTAAATGATCAAGCAAGGTTTCCCCAAGCCAATTGAGAAGTTAAGAAGTGAGGGAGGAGACAGAGTTTGCCAGTGGTTGATGAAGGGGCAAGAGGTAGTGGTGTACATGTGTCATGGTATTCCATGCAGAAGAACAGCATCAGTCAAAGGTCAGGAAAGGACAAATTGTTTGTGTGGGAAAGTAAGAGAAATAAAGTATGGTGGGAGCTAAAAGGACTCAGGTACCAGAGCTCAAACTATACTCTCTGGACATTTTTTTCTAAATATGCAAATAAATGGTGTGATCTGTGACCATAACCTGCTGTCTCCTCCCAACAAAAATACCTTTTATGTTACCTGCTGTTCTCAGTACCCAAATTTTTCATTTGGGTTCAGTACCTTCAGTAGTTTTTAGCATCGTGAGTTCAATAATGGGTTGTTAGCAATAGTGTCTTTAATAACTAAAAGCATTGTAATTTACCCTGGGCAGTAAATGACAGTAAAATGGCATCTCTTCTTATACCAGTGAATGAATTATCTGAACTGTCAATTTTTCATGTCATCGTTTTTTATTTAGAAGATGACAGTCATATTGTACTATTGTACAGATTGTTTAAGAAATTTAAAAATGCTTCTTAGATTTTGTGCAAATATTTCTTAGATCTTTCTTAGATTTCGGCAGGATATTTCCATGGGAGTAGACAGTATACCGTGGAACTGAGTGTGGTTTTTTAGGTAAGTCAGTGAATGTGATGACCCCTAGTTTTTTCTTCTATAGGAAGTAGCAAAGTGGCTGTCCAGAACTCTGGGAAGCACCTACTGTTATTCTACAGGGCATGATCTATAAATAAACTCGACAAACGAGACTTGTATTTTCAATGAGCAGTATCATTTTTTTAGGCTCTGAAATAATATCCTAGGTCTTTTTTAAAAAATAAATTTATTAAATTTTATTTTTCTTAGAAAATAAAACTCAGCTTTTGGGTTCATTAGTTTTTAAAATTGTTTTTCTGTTTTCTATTTCAATAACATTTGTCTTTATTTCTTCCCTCTTACTTGTTTTGGATCTCTTATTTCTTAAAGGTGAAGCATTTTCTTTGACTTCTGTAACCAAAGCCAGCAGAGACACATTGTTTGAATTCAGTTCTCAGTTTTACAGAAGAGGGTGACTTCTGTGTGATCGACACTTGCTTGCTAGTGATAAGTCAGTGCCTAGTGTTAGCCTGACAGAAAGCAGAAGAAGAAAGAGAATCTCAGTAACAGCTCCCAAATTATCAAATCATATTATGGATTTTAAAGTTCCTTACCTCACTTTAGAGACACTGTGTGTCTCTAAAAAATAATTGTTTATGAGATGTGATCAAGACACATGTTTAATGTTTAAAAGAAAAAAAATTGGTTACAATAAAAAAACACATTGCCATTAATTCCCCTTAAAATACCACTCCCTGCTTTAAACACACTTTTCCCTTCATTCTTGCCACTTTCTGAAGCAGTTCTGAAAGTCCTTTTTCTTGTCTTCATGAGATATGATAAAAAACACACTGAATGCTGCTGCTGAGTGCCATCCAGTGAAAAGGCAGGTGTGTTCTCATCCACTTTTCTTACTGGATCTGGCATCGTGTGACTTCTGGTTCTTCTCCAAAGTCAAAATGACTGTGAAAGGTAAACGTTTTGAGTCAGTTCAGGACAGGGAGGCAGCCATAATAGCACAATTAAAGACAGTCATGAAAGAGGACTTCTAGAACTGTTTCAGGAAGTGGCAAGAATGATGGGATAAGGGGGTTGAAGCAAGGGGGAGTATTTTGAGGGGGATTAATGGCAATGTGTCTTTTACTGTAATAAAATTTTTTCTTTTAAAAATTAATTGTATTTTTTGGTCACACCTCGTACGTATGTGACTTCTAACAGGTTACTTCGTCTAGCGTAGTATAGAATGCTCTCTTGTCATATTAATCTAGTTATAATAATGATAATCATTATAGGTAAGATTTTTAGTGTTCTTTTCATATGCTATATGCTTTCTGTAGTTTTCATTTAATCCTCATGGCAGCCATATGTGGGCAATTTTATCTTTATTTTACAGTTGCCAAAATGGAAGCCTAGCAAGATCAAATAAATTGCCAAAGGAGTGCAGCTATGGTTTGAACCTGGCGCTCACAATCTTTGGCTATTAGTAAACACAGGGAAGCCAATAAGCAGTAGCCTTCTTACCTCTCTGGTTTCTAAGGCATGATCACCTTTCAGGCTGCTTCTCTAAGTCCACCACTCCCTCTCGCTGTTGTTGTCTCATTTGACTTTCTTGGGCAGTAGGTGTCAGGCTGAAGAAAAGAGACAGGCCTCATTGTCGCAGCACCCTATTTTCCAGCAGAGCGCACTTCTTAAACAAGGGCATATTTACATGTGTGGTTGTTTTGTTTACTTTCATCCTCCCTCGGGGCTGTAAACTTTGGGACCGAAGGATTGGTGTCCACAACAGTTCTTCACTGTGTACCTAGCCTCTGCACTGTGCCTTGTGTGCATATATTCCCTAAGTGTTTCCTTAATAAATCAATGGCTATATCACTTACTGGTAGTCAGGCCATTGTTTTTCAATCTTTTTTTTTTTTTAATATTCCTCCACCTAAGAAGAACAATTAAATTTAAAATCTCCCTAATTAGAGAAATTAAATACTAAGGAATTGGATTTTAGGAGCAGGTTTTACCTTTGGAAGATCATTGACCATTGCACTATCTGTGGCTTTCTCATCCTCTCCCCAACCAATTTTTTTTCTTTGGCAGTGATACCACCCCTGTTGAGAATGCTTGGGTTGTGCTTTTTCTCAGTTTCAGATTCTATAAAATAGAGCTAGGGACATCTAATTTGTAGAGTTGCTGTGAAGGTTAAAAATGCCAATGTATGTAATATTTTGTCACACTGTAGATGCTGAAATATGAATACAGCCTCTCCTGTATTACATTTTGTTTTGTTTTTAATTGAGACGGAATCTCATTATGTAGTTCAGACCACCCTTGAACTCACTATGTAGCCCAGGCTGGCCTCAAACTCATGGTGATTCTCCTGCCTCAGCCTCCCGAGTGCTGGAATTGTGGGTGTGTACCACTATGCCTGTCTTCTGTATTAAATGTTAATAGCAGGTCTAATTACAGTTGGTCAAATAATTTTCATGTTGATGTTGCAGTTTTTGTAATATGCACATCTGAAAGATAAGACATAAAATAACATTTACTGAAAAGACACAGGTTTATCCAAGATTTCTGCATTTAATGGAGATTTTTGGCTTTGACAGTTTACTTAGCTTAATTCAATATTGAGCTTTCACTTGTGGAATTTCCTAAGGAATGCCTGATAGTGTAATTTAAGCACAAAATAAAAACATACACCTGCAGTGTGGATGCATTATTCATTTTAGAGATAAAATGTAATAGCACAAACCACACTTGTATGGATTCTCTCAAGAATATGCTATCAGGCAACAATTAAGTTATGTAAAAGATAGTTTATCCCTATTATATATGCATTTTCCAAGCTTAAAAACAGATTTTGTGTCATAAATTTTAAAATGTGCCATTTTTGGCATGTTCCTTTCTTTTCAATTAGGCTCAACAAATTGTTTTTCTCGTGGATAATAACTTTTATTTAAGGAAACACCACAAATGCATGTCTCCATAGCAACTGACTAGAATCTCTTGCCAAGTTCTCTTCTTCTGTGTTTGATTTATCAGCCCCCAGGTAGTTCACTTTTGCATAAAAGAGAACTATTGTCAGTTAATTGGGAGGGAAAAAAGATCAGGAATTTTACTTGCTATTTAATTTACTATAAAATATGTTTATGTACATCCCACTGATGATACCAAAAATAAAGTCTGTTGATTGTAATACAGTATGCAGTTCCCTTAAGGTTTGTGCTTAGGGTTGACTTTTGACAGAAGTATGTATTTTTATACCATAATATGTTGTCAGGAGTGAAGTAAAAAGGGAAATATGCTCCCCTTCCAACTCCACACAACAAAACTGTTTTGCCTAAAGTCCATGACTTTATGAAAATTTTTCTGGCATTTTTCATGGTCAAGTTGTTTGAGAAAATTCTCTCTCTAAACCCTGGAACTGATTCTTGTGTATAGATAAGAAATGAACAGAACTTGGTTAGATATCTTTCACTAAGGTAAGAGTCAGGTGGCAAGTTGGGCCTGGGTCCCACACAGACCATGTGTTACTTACCTGTGGGAAGACTTTAGGGCTAGACCCAGTAGTCTTCCTGCTGAGTCCCTCTGCAAGAGCAACAAGGCAGTTTATTTGAACATTTATTTATTGAGCAGTTACTGAGCACTGACTATGTGATGCACCAGGTGCTTATTGATAACAGAGTAGTGAATCAATAGAAGCAGCCTACACTGTTATGGAACTCACAGTCTAAAGAGCAAGGTAGATACCTCAGAAAAATTTCCAGAATAAGGAGTCTGATTAAGAAGCGTGGTATATATTAGGAAACCACAACTTAGCCTGGGAGGTCAGGCAAAGGAGTTTTGGAGACCTGAATAGAGACTAGAAGTGGGCCAGGTAGAGAGATGGAGAAGCAGGTAGGTCAGAGGCAGATCAGGGGTGAAGATTTGAGACTGCAGAGTATGACTGAAATTCTCCAGGACTGAGATCAGTAGAGTTTGAAACTAATGAGGGAAAGAAGAGAGTGGTACGAAAGGAAGGTGGGCAGAATGACCCAAGGCACCAAATGCTGCTTTGAGAAGCTTGGATTTCATCCACTGGGCAGTAGGGAGCCCTTGAAGGATTTCAGCAGAGGAGCAGAGTGATCAGGTTTGATTGTGTGGCTACACCATGGAAGCTAGAGAGATCAAAAATGGTCTTAGGCTCAACTTCAGCTCCAGGCACCTCATTTTCTGAGCCCATGTCACTGAGGGCATTGGTTTCTGAAGCTGTAGCCATCCCATATTTTCCCAGCCTGATTCTTCTACCCTGTACCCTCTGGCCTGGTTGTAACAGCTATTTTTCCAGAGGTATCCCTTTGCCCTTTTTAACATCGAGCTCTTTGATTCACCTAATAGATGGGTTCTTGATGTAGAGTAGCTCCAAGTCCACTGCCAGTAGCCAAATACTTTTCTTACTTCTGGAGAACTTAGAATTAACCCTTTACTTATTTCTAAGGAGGCACTAAGGTGTCCTTTGCCATCAAGTTAGCTTCAAAGTTATTGGATCCTGGACTCAGCCTAAGGACAGGAAAGATTTTAAAAGTGTCAAGAGCACCACAGAGGTCCCCCTTCCTCAGTATTGGTCTTTATCATTAGCTGCTCTGAACATTGAGGATTAAAAACATCTTGACACTGTGTTTGATGTTGTATCTGCAAAATGATAAAATATAGTAAAGCACAGCTATAATTTTAGACAAGTATAGATAAAGCAAAACAGGCATCCTAAATTCCCAACCTGTTGACTGAAGCAGCTCTTAAAACAAAGCTAGAACAAAGCTAGAATTAACTTTGTCAAAATTGAGGGACAAAAGCTTATTTTTAAATGTTTGTTCAGACTCTTTCTCTGAATTTTGTAATTGCCATCTTTTTAGTCAGGAAAAAATGTACTCAATACTCCTGGCAGCAATTAATGGTCCATTTGTGGCATTCCCAGTGACATCTTTATGATTTGATAGAATGAATCTTGGAAATTCTACCCTGCTGAAGCTTATGTCTCAGAAGAAATGGACTGGAAAATCTGCTTGAAGATGCGTCAGCTTATTCCTACATTGTCTGGATCTGATATACTCTTCATGTGTTTTGGAGATCAAATTACCACAATTGACTTTGCTGTGTTGCCAGCTAGTTTGCATGCTGCAAAATAGAAGCAGTTTACACTTAGTAAAAATGCTATTTATGGAACAGTAAAACATAATTGTGTTTGTGAACCCTTTCCTTCTTCATCTCTATTTAATCTAGCACAGCTAACAGTGATTGGTGAATTGAGTTTTCTAAACTCCCAAAACGTATAACTCTCTAAGTATATCTTCCAAACTCTAAGGCCAAGCTACTTGTTTTATTATCCCTTAAAGTAAATATTCATTGTGCCAAGGTTTCTCCTGGGCCCTGATGATATGGTAGATGAGTCAGATATAGTCTGTAACATAGTACAGAGGTCAGAGTGTATCCTTTTGTTTGCTGTTTACCAAGTACTTTAATACCACGAAAATCATTTTTAGAAGCTTTTTGTATCCTTGAGAAAAGTTGCTGTCTCCAAATTCTACACTCATGTTTCTAAATGATAATAAAAAGTAATTGTGGTCTTTATGATCCTTTAAAATTGTAAAATGGAATATTCTCATATCATTGTATATACCTTAAAGAATAGTTAGTGGGAAATAACTTGGTGTATATTGCTAAATGGGAAGGGCAGAGTACAAACTATATATATCATGTAATCTCAATTGTAGTTCATCAGTACTTAATGGAAATATAAATAGATCTGTAAATATATGGAAAAATGAATAAATACACAGCTGAGAGACTGAATGGAAGCACACAGAAATGTTAATAGGATGTGTGTATGGAGGTATTGTGATTACTTCTTTTTCCTAAATGATTCTGTGTTTTTCTATTTTCAAAAGAGTTATTCTTTAATAATCTGGAAAAATGTTGTTAAAAATGAATTGAAGTAGACATTATTAGCATAAAGATACATGTACCCACAATATTGAAGTTTTGTAAGAAGGAGAGCAGTTACTAATGATAATCTTCCCATCTGGTATTTCTTATATTCTTTAATTTCCTTCATGAAGTTACCTTTCATTTTGTTTATTTCCAACCAGTTTTTCTAATGCTTTAATTGAATTATATTACCACACAGGAGAAATGATTGTATTTCTGGGATTTACATAGCTGCATTTCATTTATCAGCTAGGCAAGCAATTAAGTACTTAGAAGCAGTAATTTAAAGTAATATATGCATAAAGTGAAAATCTAGTTGAGGTGTCTCTGGAGATTCAGGGAGGATGCTGTCTGTTCACAAATGGGAGGAAGAGACTGCTAAGGAATCTCCTGGAACACTGTTCTCTGAAAAGTTGGCCCCTCAAGAGGAGTTCCCAATTTGGGGCATGCGGGTATATGTTTCATGAGCTCTGCATATACATTTGTGCTTGTATTTTTTGTACTTAGCAAATTATGTCTTTTATGTATACACAGTATGTTTTTTCCCAAATAAGACTTAAAAGTTTTAAACATTGCCGAAGATGTAGTTTGACAAGAAAGAAGATAAAATGTAGGAGATCAACTAAATAGAGTTAGGCAAGTAACTTGGGTGCCTTATCTCTTGAGGGACCAGGATGTTATAAATCCCCAATCTACCAGCTATTGCTTTTCTCTATCCATGGGATTTTCTGCCTAGTATTCCTTGGGAACACAAGTGGTTTTGTATTCTCAAGTGAATGTTCCCTCTGCCTTTTAGTTTTCTTCCTGGCATCAGTTGCATCTGGCCTTGTGACCTGATAGTAGTTTTGGTGGCCATGCCCACTGCTGGCAAGGCCATTGTTATTTTAATGCCTTTAAATAGTCTGTCTGAACCACAGCCCTAGGATACCAAGAAAAAAACATTATAAAAGATAATGGATTCTGATGATGTGGGTTGTTAAGTGGTTAGCTGAGTTACAGAGGGTCTTGTTACCAGGCAAGATTTTGGACAGACATTAATCAGTTGCTAGAGTAATTGGGATTCTGCTCAGAATGCAGTGTACTCCAGTGACCCAAACTGTAAAATGATACTCCCCTTTCTAAAAGAGCACCCTGGACTTTGAGACAAAAATTTGCAGACAGGCTTAATGAGGAAAATTTCCATAGCAATTGTAAGTATTGTCATACACAATTATGGAACACAAGCCACCACTTATTCTGATCAGGAATTTAGTTGTCTCTGACCTGAAAAATAAAATCCATGGACAGATGAAACTTGGTTACCGTATTGCTTTCTAGTTTCTTCCATGAAGGAGATATTGCTGCTTGGGTGGTGGAAAGTAAGCATTGGGTCTACTTTTTTGTTCAAAGGAATGAAGATTCTGTAGGAGGCAAGGAGTTATATTAGGCGAGTGTAGTTTATGGAGTGTTGAAAGAGTATATGTGAAAATACTTTGAAGAAACAAAATTCAAACACAACTTGCAACCAGGGTTATAGTGTCTCTCACTCTCTCTGTCTCTGTCTGTCTGTCTCTCTCACACACACAAACACACATGCACAAACACACATCATTCTTCAGAATACACTGAGTATAAGTGGCTTGGTTAGGGGGCAGTGTTTTGTTTTATTGATGTGATTGTGAAGATTTTTCATTGTTTTCTAAATATGCATATAATTAGATGTATATGTCATATTTATTTTTTTTTAATTTTTTTTATTTTAAACCAAGAACATGTATTGGTACATTCTACATACAATGGTCACATTCATTACATTTATTCTGTACCTATACATGGTGCATCTTGGTTCTCCCCCCTCTCCCCCGCCCCTCCCCTCTGCTCCCTCCCTCCCTATTTACAGCAGGTTCATTCATCATTTTCCATATTTTCCCTTTCCCCTCCCTTTCCCCTGTTGCCTTTCTGCTTTTCCCCTTCTTTCTTTCTAGTACTCCTCTCCTCTGCACACCATCCTCCTTTTATATAATATCTATTACACCTCTTTGAAGAAAGGTTCAACATTACTAGTCATTCGAGAGATGCAAATCAAAACAACGTTAAGATTCCACCTCACTCCAGAAAGAACCGCGTATATGGAAAAATCAACCAATAACAAATGCTGGTGGGGCTGTGGGGAAAAAGGAACACTCCTCCACTCTTGGTGGGAATGTAGACTGGTCCAACCACTGTGGAAATCAATATGGAGATTCCTCAAAAAACTACAACTGGAGGTTCCATTTGACCCAGCTATTCCCCTACTGGGGATCT
>PVJO010023926.1:0-25270 GCA_004026905.1 Hystrix cristata
GGAAGCATGCTGGGAAAGCTCTGTGGATCAGTGTCTATGCGAAGGAAGAAAGGGGTCAATAACTGTGATCTTGGAAGGAAAGAAATCTAGAAAGGGTGCGAAAGAAGCTGAGCTTTGATGTAGTTCTACTGGAGGCCTCAGCCAACCCTAAGCGAGTTCTGAAGTTAGAATGCCTGGAATTGCCCCAACCTGGGATGAGGGGACCAAGCCTTTACACCCCTGTTCCAGGAAATGGCTTACTATAAAAAACTCGTTTACCGCACGTACTTTGGATAAGATTTGTTTACTTAGGAGAACAGACGCGACCTCAGAGAAAATCATCCCCAGAGCCAGGGCCCCATCACATCAGCTGATCATCCTGTTCCACCAAACCCAGTTCCTTCTAGCCCTGGTTACTCCTTATGCAAGAGAAAATGAATTTCCACACTGTGGAAAGTTTTGAGATGCTCACATTGTGGTTGGAGCATTCTTCTTAATGCAGTAGTCCTTCTCCTCCTCATTCCAAGTCTTTATTTCCTTGTTGTTGCTGTTTGTTTGGCTGCACAGGTGGTTGAACTTGGTGGTTACACATAATAGGCTACATCTCCAGGTTTCGAACAAAGTCTCTCCTCACTGTGTCTTGGTTTATTATTGGACATCTATCTTCAGTGCACCAAGCTAAAGCAACTAGGGAATCTTTTGTTCCCAAAAAGACCCTGGATGGCATATTGTGGCAATCATCACATAAATAAAATAACAGTATTTTAAAGCAGATATAGAGTTTTGGGTTGGCCAAATGCAGTAAAATTCTCCTCTAAAATATACATTCCATAAGAATAAAACTGAAAACATTATAGAAAAATGAGAAAAATGTGCAAAAGTGGCCAAAAAACCTGGAAAATATTCTGGATGATAGAAAAAGTGGAAATTTTCAATTCAGTATCAGAGAGGGATCACAAAAATTTGATTCTCATAAAATTTAAAATGCAGAAAATCTTCGTAGCTGAAAATTGAAAGGAGAAAGCATTATTCCTTGCTTTAAGTTTCTTGTTTCTAGGTTGAAAACAGGCAACGATACAAAGTTAACTCAATCAGATTAAAATTGGATTAATATTTTTGATTTGATGCTGTAGTCACTGATGCAAAGCTATGTTTGCAAAGTAGAGGGGGCATTCAAAAATGGGTTAAAAATTCAGATACTGAATAGAGTTAACCCAAGACTAGTGGAAATTTTCCTGTGTTGCAGAAAGTTAAAAGAATGGTGGGAAAGGAATACAGAAGAATTACATTTCAAGAATGAGTTTTGATATCTTTAATATCTTGAATTTATTTGTTATTACAAAAAGGCATAAGTTTCTAATAATTCAAATGTGTGCTTAATAAATTTAGCATATTTATATAATTGCAATATTATACAATGAAGATAAATAAAACATAGTTATAAACATCGTAACATTAAAAAAGAAATTGCTAATAGCAGTAATATATTCATATTCAACATATTATAAAATATTCAAAACTATGGAAAATTAAATAACATTTTTTGGGAGTGCATTCTCATCTGTGATAAAAGCAAGTATAACTTGGGAACAATAGTTACACATGAATGGAATAAAGATTAACACAGTATAAGAAAAAACATTTCAAGTGTGTAGGTAACATTCAAACTCTAAAGCTGGGTGATGAGTCTATTAGTATTTATTAATTATTAACCTAGTATAAATAATTTGGGAAATACAATTAAAATATACAGTGCATGTTTAAATTTAAAATATTATTAGAATATGTAAATTAAAAGATTATTAGACACATTGTCACTAAGTCCTTTCAAAATACCTCCCCTTGTCTCTAACACACTTCTCCCATCATCTTTGCCACTTTCTGAAGCACTTCTCGAAGCCCTCTTTCATGTCTTTTCAAGATGGATACAAAACACAGTGAATACGGCTGCTGAATTCCATCCAATGGAAAAGGAGTCTCCTCAGAACACTAGGGTGTATCTTCATTCACCTTACTCAGTGAGCCTGGCACCATGTGACTTTTGGCTCTTTCACAGTCAAATTCATTGAAAGGTGAATGTTTCAAACTCATTCAAGACATAGAGGCAGAGGACTTCCAGCACTGCCTCAGAAAGTAACAACTACAATTGAATAAGTGTGTAAGAAGCAAGGGGGGGTATTTCAAGGGGGAATGGTGGCAATTTTTTTTTACTGTAATAGATTTTTAATTTAAACATTCACTGTATATTTTATCACACCTCACATTGCATAAAGTTATTAAAATAAGAAGAAAATAGGAACAAATAAAATGAACAATTTAGCTTTGTAATTATGGCATGATTTCAATTAGGCATAATAACTTTGTTTATGAAAGTAGAACAGGTAAAGAGGAATTTCATTAGTTCTTGTCTATAGATCTGATTTATTTGATGATACAATATATTCAACACTAAACAGTAATCTTGGTGTTGTGCAAATTTGAGCATGTTTGTACTTTAAAAATGTAAAGGTTATTGAATTTTTTTGATTAGAAGTAATCTCATTTTTTAAATTTTAGTATATGTTTGTCATACATAATAATTGTAATCATGATGAATTAGTATACGTATATGCATATTAATATATATATCACATCTTGATCCTATTTTCCCTTCCCTCTTCCCCTTTCCTCTCTAAGAATATCATTTTTAAAAGGTAACATCTCACTACTGAAAAAATACATTGTGATCTTTATTTAAATGTATGTTGTAAATTACTTAGTTATTTTGCCTTTTGTTATACCTTAAATTGTTGATATTTCCTCTTTTATGGCCCTCTTAACTATTTCCAGGATGACACAGAGAAAAAGAGCACAAAAGTGAAATTTAAAATAGATAAAATTTAAATTTAGTAATGAATTTATTGTTAGTGTCTTGTCCTAAATAGAAAATGATTCGGGCTCCTGTCTGGAAAGGGAAAAATATTTTTGGGGTGCTACTAGACTTCTATTTGTAAGTACATAACACTTGTGATGATGTCTATGCCACATATTTCCAGAAATCATTCCACAAATCATTCCCACGATGTTGATTCCTGCTTTTACAGACTTTTAAACCAAACTGTGTCTTCGTAATTTGCATATGCTGTCAACTAGCTGTGCTTTGCTGTAATCCCTGCCAGTTTTCTCTTCAGTAAATGGAACACTTGGAGGTTAGTATTATTTTGACTGTGCAACCCAAGACATAATTATACTATAATACAAAGTAAATCTTGGATCCACTATCTTAAAGAATTAATATAGTATGAAAGAAAATCTCATCGAGGAAGATGGCTTCATTTCCTTCTGCAACGCTATGAAATCCGATGTGCGATAAGCAGGCAGACAAGTCATTAGAGAGCAAACAGGAATGACATTCAAAGCAAGCACTTCCACAGCCTCATCAAAAATATGCTGAAATGACAATAGTGAATGTGTATTAGAAGTTTAATTTAGTCTCCTAAGTGCCCTTGATCATTTGATTGGGTGGTGTCTGAGAGAGTATTTTCAAGTGTATTGATGAGTGTCTAAAGCAGAAGATGGGAAAAAATATCCCTCAAACAGCTACCCTGAAGATTTCTTGGATTAGAAAAGAAAATTAAAAAGAGTAATTTAGCTTACTAATAATTCAACATCTTTCTTATTTTAAAACTTCCTCCAATCAAAATCTTGACGTTTTACCCCTGGAAAATTCTCATTAGTGAGAGCTTTAAGGCATTAGTGAACTGTTTATGAAGATTGTTTCTTTTGTTTGTGTTAAGGTTTGCCCTCCCTGTATGCCCTTCCTAACTGCCCTGGAAAATCTAAATGGTCTGCCTCCTGCCCATGGAGGACCCGTGATTGAGTTTTCTCTCACGTTCTGTGTGTTCCTGGCTTCCCTGATGCACCTTAAATTGTGCATATAATCTACAGAAAAATCTGTTATCATTTTAAAAATAAGTTTTATTTTACTAAAACCATATCATCTAAAATATCATCAGTACCTTTTTACTTCCTAACCTTTTAAAAAATAATCTCAAAATGCTACAAATGTATTATATTGAAAATGATAAACTTATTTCTTTAATTTAAATCCTGAGTCTCTGAACACAAGTGTTCTCCTTTCGTAAAGTTTACATAGGTACTGTGTTCAAATATTTGACTATTTGGTTGTTTGTGAGTACAGCACACATATGCATCTAAATAACTGGAAAGGTACATTAATTCAGTAATCGTTTATTGGACACTTATGTATCAGGAACTGCACTATGCACTACGGTTTCTTTGATGAATAGAAAACAGTGTTTGTGTAGGAGTTCACTATCTACTGATATTTCAGACAAATAAATGAGCCACAATGGGAGAGTGTGTTAAATATTATATGGCCACGTTTAGAGTATTGTGTGAGGGTGCTAATTTAATCAGATCTTGAAGTGTGAGAACAAGTCCCCCAGAAGGTGTAGTGTTTAAGTTCTGTTCTGCAAAAATAATGATAAGTAGACCCAGCAATCTTATGTGAATGTGGGTTTGGGAACAGGGCAGCCTCTTCAGGAGAATGCCTTCCTGAAAGAGAGAATGTAGATGTTGAATAGTGCTAACATGATTAATTATTTTGCATGTGAGGAGCTTCCTAACATTTAACAACATGAATTTTGTTTCAGTGCTAATTTACAGGCATTAAGACCGTAGATAGCACATTATCAAAATTAAGTAATTAAACTAGATGTAGCACAGAATACATCTAGGAGAACAGGATAAAGAATTAATTTTTAACCTGGAGCTCATAGAACAGCTATGAATGACTTTAAGTCTCAAACATGAAAATTCACCTAAAACTGGCCAGCAATTCTCTTCATTTTCATTTGTACCAGTCAGCCTTGCATTACTAGAGAAAATGTCTGAGTGGGATCAACTTTTAAAGAGCAAATTTTTATTATAGCTTATGGTTTCAGAGATGTCAGACCACGATCACTTGGCCCTGTTGCTTTGGGGCTGAGATGATATGGTAGAGGACTCAATATAGCCAAGAAGCAAAGACAGACAGGAATGGGCCAGGGTCCCACTATTCCCTCCGAGGTCACACATCCAGTGAACTAACTTCCTTCCACTATGCTCCATCCACAAGTTTCCAGCACCTCCAAACAGTGGCATGAGCGGGGGATCAAGCCTCAACACATGGGCCTTTGGGCAACACTCAAGATCCAAACTACAATAATCCTGTTCAGTACTACTCTGGATAATTATAATTTCTCTCCCAAACTGTAAATCTTCTGAGGGTGCAATAAGCAGCCTCTTCTTTTCCTTTCCAGTCATCCTGCCCAGTCCAGAGTACTACAAGCAGCACAGAGTTAAATTCAAAGAGGTGCTTGCAAACATAGGCAAACATGAAGGGCCATGTATTTAAAGTAGATATTTCATATTTTTAAAGGATGTAAAGCTTATTATGAAATACATTTTTGTTATCAAAATTCCAAACATTTCAGTAACATGTTCAAAAGCTCTTTTTAAAATTTGTCTCCCCGCAACCATTTCTCTACCACTTACTACCAAGGTTTGCCTAATTCCAAGGGAGGGAGCATGTATCAATAACACACCAGCAATAACTATTTATAATTCACAGTTTACCTCCACATACGATCTTACAATCTCTCTTATAGACACTCAATTTTGTGCCTTCTCAGGCAAGTCCAAGCTCCTGGCAAATGCACAGATCCCAATTGGGTTTTGGGGTTTTTGTTTTTGTTTTTGTTTTGAGCCAACAGCCCTTACGTCTATGTGTGTTTTAGGACATAGAGCTTATATCTGTGAAGAAGTAACTTAAATCTTTTTAAATGTACTCTTTATCTGCCAGGACTAGGAGTATACATAAAAACGAAAAACCACAAATAATCACATATATCACAAAGTATGCATGAACCGATAGTTCTATAAAATTTGTATTTAAACAGCCCTCAAATGGAAATTCTGATGATTTCATAATATTTCTAGATCAATATACACTGTCGAATTATCTGAGAGGGACAGTTTTTTTCACTTGGGAATACTTCATCATTCTAAATAAAACCCAAATTTCCTAATAAATATAAGTTAATACAGTCATTTAGAAACATTTTAATAGATTTTAAAATATTTTAATACAGAAATTAAATATTTAAAAAAGCTTTAGAAAAAAACTGAAAGCTTTTGAAGATGAAAACAATTCTAGATGTATTATAGAAATGAGTGTTTTCAAGTTAGGATATTTTAAGGGCTTTTATTTCATATTACTTGATAGTGAACAGTACAGTTTTTAGTTACTTGGGATTTTTCTCCATTTCACTTAGCCTTAAAAATTTCAAATAGAATATAAGAAGCTAATAGCAAAATGTTACAGGAAGTGAACTTGCAGGGAATGTTCAGGAGATGGTAAATAGCTTAATTTCTCACACCTCCATCTTCAACCCAGTATAATACATACTGATGTTACAGATTATAATATGAGGCTACCAAAACTCAGTCAATAAATACATAATGCTCTTGGGTGTGCTATCCATACAAAGAAGAATATTTCAGTTTCCCATAGGAAGAAATTCCCAAAACTAACTGGCTTAGGAATCTGTTCTATGAACTCATGTAGTCTAAACTTGCAAATACTTCTATTGTAGTGCTGGAACAATGCTTGTTGTCACGCATTTGTGTACTCATTTTCCCTGTGCTTGAAAGATCCTTGGAGCAAAAAAATTTTTAAGATTTTTCACCTATCTTGCATAGTATAGTCCCTAGACAATAAGAGATCAGGAAAATTTTGTGACACACATACAAGAATGAGTAAAAGAATAAAAACATTTTGGTAGATTTAAACGACTAAAATATTCTCATCTTCCAAAGAAGGAAGAAGTTTATTAATCCCTTATTCATCTGGTAGTGTGATGTCATCATTTATTACTCAGGTAATTATGTTGATTTCTTTTGCACAAAACCTTAAGTACTGAATATACTGCAACACAGAAAAGTAACCATGCTGTTTTCTAAAATTTAATTTAATGTAGTACCACTATAATTACGCTACACCATAAATTAATTTTAATGATTGCCTTAATACTTTTCAATACTATAATTGCTTCAACATCACACTGATTATATTCATATTTGCTAAGAGTGAATCTCAGGTATGCTCTAAGGTTTTACTTTGGTAGACGCCCCACCCCCGCCCCAGGTCGAGGGCCTGAATTTTGTTCTTGCCAGGCAAGCGCTGTACAGATAAGCTATACTCCCAGCACGTTCTTTGGGTAATTACAAATGACACAAATAATAAATGAGTGACAAAAATGTTATTTATTTTATCATCCACTATTACTTTAAACAAGCCATTTAATACAGACATCTGCCTATTATTCAGTAAACAAAGACAGTATCATTTATTAATGTTTATCATTAGGAAAAGAACTGTAAAAATGGAACGAAAGGCTATAATTATAATCTCCTAGAAAAAATCGATTTTCACTGTCCACCATGCTAATTTTCCTTTTACTTTATTTTTCTCTCTCTTTTTAATTTAAATGAGTTTTCTTTTCACCATCTTATACATGTAAAAGTTTACACGGTTTAAATCATAATATATCTCTTTACACTATAGAGTAAATATTTTTTCAAAATCATCCATTCTTTCAGCAAATACTGTATTTTCTAGTGTACAATATGTGCTAGATTCTCTTCTGGGTGCATAGGATAGATCAGGAAACAAGTAGAAATTATTGTTCATAGGCAGGTAAACCTCTGCAAGGTGCCAAAAGAAAGGCAAAGAAAAAAGGCAGGGGAGGGTATATAATAGGTTAGAAAATGCAACATAAAACTGAAGTAGAGAGAGGATAGGAGTTTGAGGAGGCAGTCTGAGATTTAAGTATGAGAAATAGAGAAGATGTAACTGAGAAGCTTATTTGTGAAAACAGCTCTGATGTATTAGGATGAATCCCATAGAAACGTGGGGACAGAAGAAAAATTGTGGCGCAAAGGAAGGAAAGCCAGTGTGGCTGGCTGGCGCAGAGCAAACGAGCTGATATTAAAAAAAGAGGATACAGTGAGATAAGGTGGGATCGAGGAGAACAGGAGGGGCAGTTAAAATAACACAGGTGAGAAATTATGTTCATTTATGCCAACGGGGAAGAAGTGACACTGGGGATAACTGATTGAATGTTAATGTATTTTAAAGATATGGCCATTTTAAATTTTGATATTAAAAAAGGGTGGTAGAGAATACTCAGATAAAAAAAAATCACCAGAAGAGTCATCCTGAGTTACTAAAAGGGTGGACAGAAACAGAGAACACACACACACACACACACACACCCCCCACACACACGTAATTGTGAGATGAGAAAGGAGTTCAAAACTGAAAAGTAAAATGTGGAAGATTTAAACATGAATAAGACTAATAAAATCCTCCCTAGGAAGAGCACAGATAGCGAGGAAATGTCCAGGGACTGACCACAGGAAGACTAACATGTCAAAAGTTGGGGATACAAAAAAAAAAAATAAAACAGATAAAAAATCTGTCAAGAGGAGTAGAGCTAAAACAGAACACTTGAAAATCAAGTAAAGAAAGTGGAGAGCCTACTCACTGTATCAAACACATGCGTGTCCCATTCAGGAGGCCTGAGAAGTGGGCGCAGGTTTTAGAAATAAGGTTGTGAAAGGAAGCAATCATTGTGGTTGTGTTGAAGTGATGGGGGTTTAAAACTGATTATGAATGTTTATAACTACATTTAAGGAACAAATAGGAGACCACACATATGTGGGTCTATTTTGTTTTTGTTTCCTTTTTTTTAGTACTGGAGTTTTGTTGTGAAGAGTATCAAAAGAAAGGAGTATAAGCAGGTGAAAAATGTGATGCCTTTGTTTACTTTTATTGTTTATTATAAAACTTTCCAGTGGAAGAAATGTTAGCTTTTATATTCAAATCAAAATAATCGAGTAGAGCAAAAATTATGATCAGGAGAATAAAGCAATAATGACAGAAGGACTGACCTTGAATAAATAAGAAAGCTTCTGATGCACCAGGAGGAAGCATGGCAATGATTGTTCATCTTTGCTGACGGAAGTGATACACAATGCTGAGAAATGGGTTGATATGGTGCATTTTACGTATTGACATTTGCTTCTGGTGCTTTACTTTCCTTTTCTGAGAAACATATTTCATACAAAATAAGCCATTTTAAATTAAACAAATTAGTGGCGTTTAGTACATTCAGTTTTGTGCAAGGATCATCTTGATATAGTACTAAAAGCTTGTCATCACTGAATGGAAATTACATACCCATGGTATTAGTTTGTGATAATAATGGCCTTCCACATCTTGAAGGCGAGAGGGTTAATTTGGCTTACGGTTTCAAGGGAATCAGTCCATGTTTGGTTGGCTCCTAGGCAAAAGCACTGCATACAAAGGGTATGACAGAGCATAGATGTTTAGTTCATAGAAGCTGGGAAGCAGGGCAGCAAAGTGTCAGAGAGGAAGGAGCAAGGGACCAGACATGGTTCTGCATCACACACAGGCACAGAGAAAGACATACACAAAGACACAAATATGCACATATGTTGTTCACGTCTATTTTACTCTTTGAAGCAATACAATCAAAACTTTTATCTGAGACTTTTGTTTACTTATAATTTTCTGTATTTCTTCCCATATATTTTCCAAAACTATATTAGACCTCAATTAGCATCTATTTGATGTCTCTTTTCAGAGCAAAGAGAGAAGAATCAGAGAAATAAAAAAGCAAGTTTCAAATACAAATATTATCCATTAGTCACAGAATTGCTATTTTAAAATGTGCTTCAAATTTAGGTTCTGATATTAAGATAATAGTTAGCATACACTTGGAACTTCTTTTTCTTGAAGTTAAAGTATTTAAATATTATGAATTCTATAGAATTGATGTACTTCTTCTTGTCATTTCAGTAGCAGAATTGAACCCAGGACTATAAATAATTACTGTACCACTGAGCTATAGCCCTGCTCATTTTTTTTTTTAAACAGGATTTGCTAAGTTGCTCAGACTGACCTCAATATTGCTATCCTCCTGCCTCAGTCTCCCGAGTATCAGGGAGTATACCAACATGCCCAGATCAGGTATTGCTTTTTTTTTTCATTTAAAAAGAAAACATGTATTGTAATATCATGTCTTACTGCCTTTCCACTCATTTGTCTTTAGAAAAAAAAGGAGAGAATTTTTTAAAGTCATCATTCACAGGCACAGATGAGTTTGAAAGTAGGTTTTTATTGCCCACTTGAACTTAATGAGTTCTAGCACATAGAATGAAAAAGAGTTTACACCGTGTCATTTACATTGACATTAACCGAGTAAGACTCACAGGACTCCCATCTGATGTCTCTGCTTGCCAAAATAAAAAACGATCTTCACATTATGTCAAGCCCTTTACTGATTGTGCTTAGACGAAAATTCTGTTTTTCAAACTAATAAAACCTCATGGTCTTGATATTAATGTCTCATCTGAAACTGATAACAAGGACTGTGAAGTACCTTCCAGATAATTCTTCAGTTTCCATTCAAAAATGATAAACACTGGGTCAGATTTTCCTGTATTTGAATTTATTGCAATTGATTTCTGAGGCCAAACCTTATTTTGCTGGAATTGAAATCCATGGTCATATCACAAAACTTCAAATTTTAAAAAGTCTCTATATTATCATTGTAAGTATATACCATAACTTAAGAAAAGCCTGTTAAAATTTTTTTCTGATAAATATTGTAGAATCATAACATCTTAGAACTAGAAAGAGATTTTAGTGAAGATCTCTGAATTTATATCAAGTTCCTGAAGTGAATTTAGCACTGTAAACTTACTTGACAAATATGTTGGACATTTTGGAAATGTGATCATTGAGTGTTATTTCTAAGATGTTAGACCTTTATTGTAGGATTGCTTTGCTGTATATTGATGTACAGAAACAGACTATTTCAAAAGGAAATTCACTGTCACTTTATGAGAAGGAAGTTAATGATGGTTCTTAATGAGCACAAACAGCTATAGAAACTCTAGGAGACAGAATGGAAGAAGTCACACCTTTCAAATGAATGGGTTGAAAAGGCTGGCACACAGCACATTTAATAAAAAAAATTCAACAAAATAAGCAGGCACCTCTAATTACATTTTCTGTCTTTCAGGATTCAATCTAGCAGAAAAGAAAGGAATGAAGGAATATGAACGGATAAGTAAAACAGTGTTTGACAGACTGACCACCTGAATGTAATTATTCTGATTTTGAGTTCATTATGCAAGTGACAGGAAAGATATTTTATTTCAAAGTGTCAACTCTTTAAGGAAACCAAGTTAGGAAATGCCACAAGATAAAATATTTCTACATCGTTTGGGGAAGTAAACCAAATCATTGCATTTCTATTACAATGCTTGACTTTAATTTAACAATATTTATGTTATTATTATGGAAATACTAGTCTCATCTGATTCACTTACTTTACATTCATTGCTACTGTTTTTCATTGTTCCACTAGATTTATCAGTAACAATTATCTTTCCAAACATCCAAAACTAACTTTTCAAACTCTTTTAAATTTTTCTAGAAATGTCTCTCCCACTGCCTCTCCACTTACTGCCTCTCCATTTTGTAACAGTGGTTCTCTACGCTTACTCCAAACATAAAAACAATGTACACGTAAATCTGAGAAAGCAAACTAATGTTGAGCACTAAGGTAAATATATAAATACTACAATCACTATCTTAAAATATAATAGTATATTGCATCTGTGAAATAAGAATGGGAACCTTTGGGAAATAATAAGTTGTAATAGGAGCTCTCTTACATGTATATGTATATATTTATGTGTGTGTATATATAAGTGACAAAGAAGGGAGAAAAATCAAAAGATAGTTTAGAGTAAGAAGGTAGACATCATCCAGAAAATTGACCAAAATATGAAGATATGAAATTGTGATTAAAAAGAACAATCCATGAAGAAAAATGCCAAGGAGAATTACAGAGAAGAAAGGAGATAAATAAGAAAGAAAGAGGGAGAAATTAGCAGAAACATGTTACAATAAAAATTTCCAGAAATAAAAAGGCTCACCAAATTTTCATTTGGTAAAACATATGTAGACATATTCTGATAAAATTTTAAAATATTAAAAACTAGAAAATAATTTAAAATCTTCCCAAGAGGAAAGAGAACATATCAGTTACAAACAAGACTCAGATAACTCTCAGATCCAGCAATAGCAAAAATGAGTAGAAAGAAACAAAAATGAAAGGTTATCACAGGACATGGACAGAATTGTGAAAGGTCAAAGAAATTTCGCATGAGAACCAGATAAAAGTATCTCATGTATCTAAACTATAAAATGTTAACTCCATTAAAACCTTTTCAAGAAATTCATTTCTGAATCTATATTAGCAAAAGTAAGAACAACTAAAATAAAGATAAATATGTGACAGGCAGAAAATATCCATGCTTATTCCTGAACCTATCTAGTTAAAAAGATGCCATCCCAAGATGGCATCCCAAGATGGCATCCCAAGATGGCATCCCAAGATGGCATTTGTTTGCAGGGCTTATGATGTAATCAATCCAGATTAAAAATGGGAACAAAAGAAAGTTAAAAAGGAAGTTTTATGTACATTTCAAATATAAATTGAATAGTTAATTTTTTAGAACAGCTTGAGAGTATGGTGAAGAAGAATGGTAGAATATAGGAAAATTCATTCAACTATGATTATTGTAGTATTCAGTTTGAGTCATACAAGATCCTGATATTTTTGTATACAGAAGGAGATGCCAAAAAGTATGCTATTTTGATGATCATTTAAAAATACATCGATTTAATCAATCAATCTATATATATATAAGGTATGTGGACTTTATAATGGTATACTAATAATTTGTAAATTTAACCATAATAACAAAATCCAAACTTCAGGTAAATGATAGAGTTTGAGAGACACAATTGATTAAGGAGAATATAGAGGACATGTAGAAGTCTAATGTGCTCATTTTACACAATTGGAAAATAATTGGTATGATCTGTAGTTGATGGCATAAAAAACAATTCCAGCATGTTATCTGAAATTGCTAAGGAAATCTGTGCAGAGAGTAGAGTTATAACTAGGTTTGTCTGAAACACTATTATCCAATTAACTCTTTCTCTCTCGAAATCCTACAAGTTTAGAAATACATACATAATGTAAAAGTTTAGTTATAAGTCAGCGGAGAACTCTTAGCATAAATTGCCTGGTTTGATATGGATATCATCATTCATTGAAGCAATTTAGGTAGCTAACAGCAAATTGAGAACAAAGAATTATACAGCAATATTTAAACACTATGGGTAATTGTTTAGAAATAAATCCTTTTCATTTCATTGTAAGAGTTTTACTATTTCACTTTAAGTCCAAGTAGTTTCTTTTTACATTCATAAAAAATAAAAATGTGCTATGGTAATTGTCAAGGATATAGAACAAATGGATCTTTTAGATGTTGATAGAAATTTAAAATAGTACAACCACTAGAAGACACTACATCAGTTTCTACTAACGCTGAATACATATTTCTTATATCGCCAAAATTTCCCTCTTAGACATGGAGGACAATAGAATGATTTATAGTATAGAGACCAAAATTTTATGGGAGCATTTTTGTAATAGTTGAAACGTCAAACTACCAAAAGTTTATCAATTTTATAAAAGAAAAGAAATAGCCATTTAATAATTTCATCAAACACCATGCTACAAGACATAGAACAAGCTAGAATTATTAAAAGTATGGATCAATATAAAAATCCAAAAAGTGCAGTGCTGAGTAAAAGAAGCCAGGGACAAAGCATTGACAGCATATGATTCTGTTTCACAGTTCCAACAGACAAAATTAATCTACAGCGTTAGACACTGGGGTTTCAGTACTTTTATGCAGAAGGTCACTGGGGACTGGAAAGGGGAAGACTCGCTTTGCAGGGCAGATCACGATTTGTTTCTTTATGCAGAATTTATACAGATGCTTTCATTATGTGACGCCTATGCACTTGTAATTTATATACTTTTCTGCATACATGTTATACTCAATAAAAAGTTTATCTAAAATACAATATAGAAATCAGAAGAATCTCTGAGCAAAGGATAAATAGAAGTGCTCAAGGAGGATGGCAGAGGAAGGGCTAAACATCTAAATGGAAGGAATCCTGTCTGTCAGATCACTGAGGAAAATCTACTTGTATGTACATGCATCAGGACATCGTAGCTAGATTCTTCCATAAAAGAGATAACCAGGAATAGAGGAAAAACATCTTAACTAGGAATTTCTTTCAAGAAGATATATTTTAATTTTTAAAATTTTTCCCACTTTGATTTTTAATGTAACTAGAAACATAGGGCTTCGAACTCTTCTGGAACCTGCCATATCCGTTTTGGAATGTATTACTGTCAAATCAGAGACAGTGTTCTTCGCTATTAGCCCGTCAGTGGGTCAGAAGTCTTCAGGGGAATGAAGTTGAGCGCCTAAGCTCTATTTTTCACTAGCCTAATGAGCTGAGTGATAGACTCTGGAGCAACCAGTTGACTGATTTCTTGGCAGGCAGCCATTATGAACTTCTCATTAGAGTGTCCCACTCAATCTTTCCTAACGTGAGCTGCTCCGAATCTACAGACTGACCACTTAAAAGCAATCTAGTCATGGATTGCTTACAACCCAGGTACCTCTATTTTCACCTTTTCTGGTGCATTACCATAATAATGAGGTGTACATTTTAGAATATCCTAAGTGCAGTTCTCTTTCAGATGAGTTTTATGTGTAATATTCGTATCAGCAAAATAATCACTCAGGAGCATTTTCTTCACAGATCATTTCTGAAGATTAAATGTTAGAAGAAGATATCCTTTGATGATGCATGTAATTTAAAAATTGGAGAGATGCAATTTGCACCCTCCCTTAATCCATTAGTAATGTTCAGCTTACTTGTTCTATACACAGCGCTGAAGTCCTGTTCAGTCTGACAAGCGAGGTCTGAAGGAACATAAAGTATTACAAGTATTTCTCAAGAAGCTGGTGCGTTACATAAAAACTTTTATCAGTAAAAACCTTTGACCAGTGTCTTCTTACTTGTGTTTGCATTTTGTGACTGTTAATTCCTTCAAATTCTGGGTTGAAAAATAGTACAGTCATTTTTATGTAACTTCTTATTTTCTGATAGAATAGTCCCTTATCTAACACCTGCCACCCCTCTAAAGAGCCAGCACCTCTGCTGGGAAGTGGGGGTGTATTTGTACAAGATATGTGTGCTATCTGTTTCCTTTTCACTCAAAGAATGGAATGACTTTTTCTTCTCTCTCTCTCTCTCTCTTTTACCTTTTTCCCCCAATACCAATCTTTCCCTTCAAATATTGCAGTTTCACTTTGGTTGGAGCCAGTTCTTCCTCAAGATTCACCAGCCCTGTGGTAACTTCTCCTGGAAGTTTTAAATGAGGTTTGACCTTCTCTTTTATCTTCTGTACTAAACTATTTGGTAGCGCTGCCAGAGACAGTTTAATAACAGGTGAGTCTCACCCCCAGGCTGATTGTATTTCAGCAGAGGTTGAAGTGATCTTTGTATGTCAGGTTGTTAAATCTGTAAAAAGCCGCGTGATCTTTCAAAATGAGAGTCAGTGCATCAAGGCAATATAGTTCTCTTTTCTCTTTTTATGGACTTCTTTACATCTTTGTTCTGGACAGCTCTGACATACTAGAAGTAATTGCTTTCTTTTTTCCACTCATGTACGGCCATCAAATATGCAAATACAAAAGTTGTCAAAATAAAATATTCTTGTCTTAAGCTTTGCAACCTTTCCAAGGAACTTCCTAGCTTGGTGTCTCCATATGGACCTATAGGGGACTATTAAACTGCAATTTTAGTGCTTTCAAATATATTCAGTTAGCAATGTTCTTGAGGCCTCATTCTAATTAGTTTCTGCAATAGCTACCACTAGTCAAGATACTACTACATCATACATAGATTTTTAAAACTCTTTTCCTAATTCTGAAGCATGAGACTTCCTACCTCCCCAAGAAACTACTTAGAGTAGCATCTCAGTGAGGGTTTCTCTTTTCTGCAACATTTGATATTCATTCATAATACCATTTTGCTCATTTATTATGTAATCAGTTAGAAATTAAAAATAGAACTATAAAATTAGCTTGGAATAAAAACAGTTTATGTTGTATAGAATTGGTTTTTCTGATTGCCTGTTACTAGAATATATGAGGGTTCAACAGATGATCATATTTTATATATATATATATATATATATATATATATATATATATATATATGATGGAAACTCCAATTCCCGAAACACAATTCTATGAATATCAATCATCTAACTTTGTAGGTTATTATTCTATACTACAGAGTATCCTAAAACCTTTCTATATTATTAAAAGTTATATTAGGTTTCCAGAATGCACTGCTTCTCTCCATACCACTGTTCAGTCCTTCATCACCTTACAATCGAATTACTGTAGTAAACTCCTAAAATATCTTCCTAGCTCTTTTCTTTGACTCCTGGTGCAGTGAACAATGTTAAAGTTGGAAAACTAGATATTTTTCTCAAATGACTACCTCTGTCACCTACAGGGCTGGACTTTAAGGTGTCTTGCTTCTGCTTAATGTATAATTGGTCCAGGAGTAGATACAGGACACCAGAGTGGCCCCTCAGACTCTTGTTCCCCAGCATTTTGAATTTTGAATGTAAAGACTTGTAGCTAAGTCATTTAAATGATTGTATAATAGAAAGTTATCTGTTAATTTCAAAGATGAATTCTTCACAAATCTCTTTACTTCTGTGTTCTCCAGATCTTAGTTTATCAGATCATCCTTGAATTATATAAAATACCCTAATACTTGGTCAATATGTCTTTTGACTTGATCTAGGAGTTGTTGTGTTATGTAATATAAAATACTCTGTCTCAAATATATTCTCCTAATATTGTCATCGGAATGATCTATTGGAGATAGTATTTGTCAAGCAAGACTCTATTTTAGACATGCGTGAATAATTTCTTTCAAAATACATATTCCTTGAATGTATCTTTAGAGATTCTGATTCAGTAAGCAAGACAGTATTTTGTAACACGCAACTGAGATTACCAATCACAGCCAGAAATATCATTCAGATCATGTCACTCACAGTCTGTGGCAGATTTCCTTAGCTGTCCTAACTTTTTTCAGACCCTCCCTTCAAGAGATTGCCGTGAAGGACTTAGCTTTTCCTAGATACCGAGTCCCAGGAAACTTCAAGAGTCTACATGCTATCCTTGAAAAATGATGTGTTGAATATGGAAAAGTTAAAGCAAAACCATTTATTGATGATTATCTTTTAGCCACATATTAGAATGAGAATAACATTTCCTACACATTTATCCTACACACAGGTAAATGAAACCATAGCAAAGGCTGACAGAACCAATTAGAAGTCAGCTAGACTCTTTTTGGCTTATTTTACTACTGTTAATATTACAGCATTAGGGCTGGGGATTTAGCTCAGTGATTAGAGTGCTTGCCTTGCAAGCACAAGGCCCTGAGTTTGATCTCTGGCACCACAAAAAAAAAAAAAAAAAAAAAAAAAAAAAAAAAAAAAAAAAAAAAAAAAAAAAAAAAAATTACAGCATTAACACTGATGCTAATACAATGAATAATAGTAAATGATGAAACTGGAATAAAAGCTAAACTGGCAGACAATATGGAACAGAAATTCTATGGTAGGACTACTCCAGATATGTTATGAACAGCCATGGTATGTGTAGGTTAAAACATTTTTAATCATCAATTCCTAGCAACATTATTGGTAAAATGGAGAAATGATTTCAAGTGTAAATTTCACCAATTTATTTTTTAAAATCTATTTCTTGTGTAGTCTATCATAATTTCTAATGGTAAAATATTCCCTAGAAGAGGGAATTCAAATACACTCATCAACATGAAAGTACCTTGGGAATATTCACTCCCTGTAACGAGACACCAACATCAAATGAATTGAAAGGTAACTATTACCGTTCAACTCATTAGCAGTAAATATTACTGCTAATCTCATAAACATAGACTATTAAAAACTGAAATTCTATAAAAATGTGAGAAATGTTCAACTTTTTTTTTTTTTTTGGTGCTGGGGATTGAACTCAGGGCTTTATGTTTGCAAGGCAAGCACTCTAACCACTGAGCTAAATCCCTGGCCCCCTCAACATTAAAATATTTTATCCATAATTGTATATTATTTTATATACCTCTTAGAAAAAGCAAGAAAGTTTTATATTCTTCAGCTGATGAAAAATATGAGAATATTTTGCCTAAGAAATAGAAAGTTGATTTGCCCTTCAAACAATATATTTTCTCTTAGTGATTACTTTATTATCATTGACGATGTCGCAATCTATTCTTTTAAATTAAATGATACTAATGATTAACTTTCATCTAAATGTTCCTGTTTGTTTTAGCTCAAATAACCTAGCTGCTTCTATAGTGTCTTCACCTGAACATCAGCATTTTGGTCCTGGCAAGTCAGTGAACATAGAACACTGTTAAGTCTACCCACTCTGTTTTCCCCATCTTTAAAATTAACTGAAGTAATCTTTAATCTTATTTTTATGCAGATTAGGTCAATTAATCCTGTAATTTAAAAACAGCATAGCACAACTAATAGAAATCCAAATATCTGTATTAGCCAAATAATAATTAAGAATCTGAAATCTGTGTCATATTTCAATTAATACATAAATTTCAGTATACTGTATAAATAATATTTGCTCTTCAGAAATGAAATATCATTAATCCAAACAATGAACTACAGTAAGTTTAATTTTTTTTCAAGGATAATCTTTCAGCGTAATTGTTATGGAAGAGTTTCAAGTGTGTGAGGCACACAATACGTTACAGTAGGGCCATTAGTGCATTATTCTGCTTCATGTACAATGATGATGTGTTTTGAAACAGATATATTTTCAATGTTTTATTACTCACAAAAGGTTCAGTAAATATGCATTCATTCTTTGGAAGGAGGTCAATTGTGAATGTGTGAACAATCTCCTTTTGTAAAGGTCCCTATATCTCTTCCCTCTCCTATTGCAGAGAAAATGCCGTGGGTTGTGTCCTCAAAATGAAACTAATAAGAATGATAATAGTCACCTAATAATCTCTCAGTTTGAAAATATACAGCTGTTTTTCTTAAAATATTTGCAATATGTCTGAAAATATTAATATTACCTAAATGAAAGAGCTTTGTAGTATACACTTTTAAAGTCATCAGGCCTCATGTTCTATTGCACAAATTTGCTTATAAATGTACTATAAAGGCACTATAGGAGGATACTACAAAAGTTTAACTGATTTCCAGTTAAAAGGAAGCTTAGTCAGCAAATGCAATTCTAGGCAGATCTTGGGAGCAAGGGACGGAAAGGGGTCAGGCATAACATTTTGCAAGATTGTAATTTGGAAGTTAAAAGGTATTATTTCTACATATATCATAATGGCCAAATTTATTCACACTGTACTTTCCTGCAAGGAAAGCTTAAGTAGAGACATTCTAGTTGGGAAAATGTGTACCAACGTAGCAGTCTCTGCTACTAAAATAAACAAGGAAAATAGACGCAGACTTAGAATTAGAAATATCATTGAAAATTATTATGTCTCGTTGATGTTCATTCTTTTTTTTTTTTTTTGATGTTCATTCTAATAGCAAATACTCTGAGATCCCAGACTTTCTTATTCTTAGACTATTTTTGACCAAAAAAAAAAAAAGAAAAGCTAATTAACATGCAGCTACCATTCACATCTAAGGCATATACTTCGGTTAATTCACTCTGTATATGTATGGAAAGATAAATGATAGATAGATAATTGATAGATTTATAGGCTGACCAAGCCAGTGCCAAGTTGTTAGTATTAAAAAAAAATCGTATATAACCCTGTGTTTTGTGAATGGCAAGTTCATACCTAAACTTCTGTTATGAAAGACATAAATGCAAAGAAGTAATTGTAACACAGATCCATAAGTTCTTTAAGAGTTACAGGTGAGCAGAGGGCTGGAGTAAAGAAAGCTTTAAAATAGCATAGATGTTTGGACTAAATTTCACGCCATGATATTATTGAGTGTTCTTCAGGAGGAAGTGTAGAAGGTACTCAAATTGAAAGAAGTGGAAAGATTGAAACATATTATGCCATCAAAAAGATGGACAGATTTTAGGTGCCTATTGTGTTGACAATATTTCAGTGGAGTGATAAGAGGAAGGAATACAGAAGTATTTTACAAAGTAGAATTTAATGATGACTTTAATTCAGTGTTGGGAAAATGGGAGTTTTTATAATTCAACATTATTTTACATTTCGAGTTTTGCAATATGATGGATATGACACCATTGCCTCTCATAACAAGTAAAAAAGGAGAAGAAAGTCAAAATTGTACTCAAGGGTTTCATATAATGATATCCATAATGAATATTAAAAGGTGCTTTTTAAGATGAAAATATTTCTGTTTTTATAATAGAACTATAGACATAGCTTTAATTATTTATATATGATGATTTTTCTCTGTACTCTAATATAACCTGCCCTTACAAGCCTACAAATAAAATCAACATTCTATCAGAGACCAAGTGGTAGGAAGGGAGTAGACAGGTTTCCATGTTTTAATATGATGAATGTAGGAAATCTAAGACTCATATTTCTTATTCCTTAGAATAGAAACTATATAAGGAACATTTCTCAAGTCCCATTAGTCATGATTGGAAAATAATGATGATCTTGTGTATCTTTACAGAAATGTGTTTTCTTTGATTTTAGGAAGAGTCGAATGTACTTTGAAGGTCACAGAACCCCTGTGTCTCCAAGATTGAAGAACTATTGTCTCTGTGTTCTAGTTAAATGCTGTACACAGGATAAAAATAACTTTTGATTATGTTCCCCAAAGAGAAGAAAAAAACAATTAGAAAGAAAAGGAATGAGAAAGAGCAAGAGAAAAAAAAAAGGGCTTGGGTGAGGAGAGGGATGAAGGTTGTAATTTGGGCACATTAGCCAACTGTTATAAAGAATTGCAAAATAGAGGACTTTCTACTTGAATTCCTCATATATCATTACAAGCTATAATTCGGTGTCTGGTTCTATTTGAACATCTACATTAATTCAGTAATTTGAAGTGTAAGCTTATTTCAGTAAATTTTGAATTCATTAATTTATTAATGTCTGCAAATCTTAAAGAGTTTTACTACATTGGTGGATTTCAAATTTAAATCTTTTTGTAGAAAGAAATGCAAAAGCAATCATTGATTTCAATTATTTCCTTAGAATATGTTTGTCAAATAGTGAAATATAGTATATTTTTATGAGACTTGATTAAGATAAAATGAAACAAAGCTAAATAGTGTCATTATGATCTTTCCATTTGTGGTAATTTTCACATTGTTAATAAAATGCATTGACTTTAGGCAGGAAATTTTAACTAAATTTTCTCGATACTAAAAATGAATGCTTAGAAAAAGTAATGTGGCACTATGGGTGAGGCAAGCACATTCCCCGTGAAAACAGACTGCCTGAAACTTCTCCCCGAGTCTGGACTCTCTGTCCACATCCACATCACGTCACACAACCAAGACTCGCTGGGGGCTGCCCTCAGAAAGGCCTCTGAACAGAACAGCAGCAGTCTATGACTGAGGAGGTTTAGAGCCAAGTCAGAAAATGGGTTTATCTCTGTAAGTTCAACCTGCTGGAAGAAAAAAAAAAAGACACTGATGTTTGGAGTACATGTAAACCTTGAGAGAATAAGGTTCTTATTTCTGTTCTTCATCTAATAATACATTGCAAATTGTAAAGCTCTGTCTTTATTTTTTTTCACTACTGTCTTTTGCACTTTGCAAAGATTTTAGCTTTAATAGGTAGTAACGATTACAGGCTGAGTGTCAGTGCTTTGTCTTGCATGGACAGTCTTACTTGGAAACATTTCCTTTGATGTAATTTCAAAGTAATATTTATCTTTAATGAGAGTGCAAGATTTATTTTTAAAAGCAGAAGCTTCTTTTTTCGTATTATAAGAAGAGCGATAATCTGTAGTATAAAGAACTGGAATTTAAAACTTACTGCTTTGTTGAAAGGCGGCTTCGATGTGTAGCTAAGAGATCTTAGGGAATACATTCTAAATTAATTCATGAATTTTTCTAGCAATCTTCAACAATGTTCATTATAGTGGGTGTTTTACATTTTGCCTATTCTCATGTAAACAATATTAATGTTTTAACATAGAAAAAATAATGTAAATATTTACAGACATGTAACATTATATATATGTAATATGTGTTCATACAATTGTATATATGTGGTAAATATGTCTTTATTTTTGTATTGTACAATATATTGTATAAAGGTAAGTCTACATTTCCTTAGTACTTCCTTGATTTTCTTTTTCTAAACTAGGGATCTCTCCTACATACTCTCTTTGTATCACTTAATCATAGCTTCTTTGGTCTTATATATTATCTAATTTTATGTGATAGCTTTAAGAGCCAAAGCCTAGTCTTCTTTATCTTTGATCTGAGAGCTTTCACAGTGTTTTGTCTATTTACATGAAAATATGGAGGCATGAAGAATGAAAGAATGCATGAACACATAAGGTTTGCGTAAGTTTGTGTGCCTACTAAAAAAAGGATTCATGTACCACTTATGCTATAATATAGACAGCTATATTAAAAATGAGAATGAATTTAAATGGTATACATTGGCAGATTAAATGCTGTAACCAGATACTAAAGCAAATTAAGGTATTTTTCAGTTATCAAGTTTTTAAAAACTCAGTAAATATAATAACAAAGAGAACATTATTCTAAAGCTGACCCCATAGACAACCTTATTGTACATAGTTATCTGAAAAGGCTGTCTGAGGGTTAAATGAATATTTTTAAGAGTACATGATGATTCAGTAAAGAAAGGGTAGTTTTGTTTTTTTTTTTTAAACAAATGTTGGAAAAACTGGATATCCACAGGCAAGAGTTAAATTTGACACTTACCTAACACCATATTGAAAATTATTGCAAAATAGATCAAATACCTATAATTAAGAGCTAAAACTTTACATCATAAAAAAGAACGTAGAGTGAGGGCTTCACACGTTGAATTGGTGATTTTTTGGAATTGATTTGTTGTATAGAATACTAAAGGCACAGGCAACAAAAGAAAAATAGACAAATTGGGCTTACTTAAAATTAAAAAAAAAGCTTTTGTACATCAAAAGCTATCCTCAACAAGTTAAAATGAAACTCATCGAATGCGAGAAAATAGTTGCAAATTATAAGGGATTAATATCTAGAAAATCCATATACATGTAGGTATGTGTAAAAAGAAAACTCCTGAAACTAAAAAAAAAAAAAAAGCAAAAATGTGGAACAGACATTTGTCAAAGGAAGATATAAGAATAGGTGATAGGGGCTGGGGATTTAGCTCAGTGATTAGAGTGCTTGCTTGCAAGCACAAGGCCCTGAGTTCGATCCCCGGCACCACAAAAAAAAAAAGAATAGGTGATAATGACATGGAAAGCTGCTCAATATTTGTAACAACTGGAGAAATTCAAATCAAAATGTAAATGAGACATCACCTCACATCCATTAAGGTGGTTAATGTTAAAAAGCAGATAACTTGAAAATAGTTAAATATTGGCAAGGAAGCAGAAAGCTAAAACTCTACAATGCTGCTGATGGGAATGCAAAATGGTGCCATCACTGTAGAAAAATCATGAAAAATCCTAAAGAAATTAGACACAAATTAATATATAGAAGCACTATACATAATAACTTTAAGATGGAAGGAAACTAAGTGTCCATAGATGGATGAATGAATAAGCAAATTATGGAATATGTATACAATGCTTGTATCCAGCCTTAAAACAAGATTCTGACAAATTCTACAATATGGATGAAATGTAAAGCCATCATAGTCTATGTAATAAGCTAGTCCACAGGACAAATACTTTATAATTTTACTTATAGAATAATCAAATTTGTGGAGACAGAAAGTATATGGTGACACTGAGGGGCTGGAGAAAGCAGAAAATACAGAATTATTACTTAATAGTTACGCTGTTTCAGTTTTCTGGACTGAGAAAGAGTTCTAGAGATGAAAGTTAATAAACTTCTGTGATGTTACTGTACTTCACACTACTAAGCTATCACCTTAAAATGGTTAAAATAAAAACTTTATATCATGTATACTTTGTCAATAAAATTGGAGGAAAAGGCTTTATAGCTGTAAGATGTTGTTACAGATCTGAGACCTGGTTTCCATTTTTGAAAGAAATTTATTTAAGAATGATTGTCCAATAATTCCCTGCATAGATATAGTGAAGAGTTGTCAAAAACATATCAAGATATGATAGAGAAAGTCCTGGTTTAGAAAATAGGTGTGTACTTTTTCCATGACTCTAGCAAGATATTCAGCATGTCTGACACTGTTGATGGAGTAGTAACATAGCGCTACATTTCAGATCTGTGCCACTAGGTACATTCTGAATCTTTCATTGCTCTGAATTAGATCTGCAATAGTCACTAGAGACATTAGAAGTGAATAATAAATCATAGCACTACAAACCGAAAACAACTGATACTCTACTCAACGTATTTGCAACACACACAGAAACCAATATACAAGAGATGATCACACCTGTGAAAATCTAGGTGCAATAAAATGAAGAAACATGAGCTCTGTCTGTATTTCATAGTCCAATTTTTCCTTCCAGGATAACATCTACATTTTAACCAATATTCCACCCCAGTACTTATACCAGTCTGTTGAAATCTCCCATACAGTAAAAGAGAGACATCTATCTCCAGATCTAACTAAAATAGAGCTGTTTACTTGACAGATATAACCAAACTCGGCTTGCTTCAAAATTTGAAAGAATAAAACAAAAGCTTCTTAGATTCACAGCATAATGCTTTTATCTATGATTCACTGTACATCCACTCATTGCACACTTTCATTTGTTTAACTATTATATTATCTTTTCAGTAAATTAGCTTTTATGTTCTCAAGTTCACACATGAATACTCTTTAAAGAAGGTTTATTAAGTTGACTCATTGTCTATGTGATTCTGGTAATCACAGCAAATTAAGGCTTTGCAACATTTCTTTCTGATAATACCTTTCTTTCTGAAGCCAAAGAAATGAGCAGTCGTAGCATGACTACATGTAACTTTTGTGCTTCTGCAATGTTTTTCTAGAACGTTAACTGTTCTCACTATTTTTGTCTAACTTAAACTTTCGTTTGAAAATGGAGAAATTATCTAGAAT